>VYZP01042960.1:0-19248 GCA_013400635.1 Hypocryptadius cinnamomeus
ATTACCCTTCAGGAAGTTGTAGAGAGTGATGGAGGCACCCCTGAGTCTCCTTTTCTGCAGGCTGAGCACCCCCAGCTCCCTCAGGCATTCCTCACAGGGTTTGTGTTCCCAGCCCCTAAATGCGGCGGGCCGGGCCGGGCCGGGCTGTCCCCGGGCGTGCCGGGCCGGGCACAGCGGAGCCCCCGGCGGGGAGGCTGCGGGTGAACCCCCTCCAGCACACCCCGGCACCCCCAGGGCAGCGAGCTTCACCATCCTGCTCAAACATCGGAACACCCAAATAGCTGGGAACAGCTTTCTTGGCTGCACACACCCTGCAGCAGGGAGTGTTGGTGAATATCAAGTGTCTTTCCCCTTGAGTTCACAGAATATTCTGATTCGGAAGGGACCCAAAAGGATCATCAAGTGCGACTCCTGGCAGTCCCCAAGAGCCACACCATGCGCCTGAGGGCTTTGTCCAAATGCTTCTGGGACTCTGGCTGGCTTGGTGCTGGGACCACTGCCCTGGTGCCCAACCACCCTCTGAGCAAAAAAAACTTTTCCTAATATCCAACCTAAATCTCCCCTGACACAACTTGAGGCCATTCCCTCGGGTCCTGTCACCGACTGTCAGAGAGAAGAGATTGTTGTCTGTTTTGATTGTTCCCTATGTGAGAAAATCTGACTGCAGTGAGGACCCCCCTCAGTCTCCTCCTTTTCTGATTGTCTGGGTACTCCCATGTCTTCATTTGTACCGTTCAGTCTGTTCCTTACTGCCAGGTTAGAAAGCAAGACACCTCCTGAAGTAGGTATGGGAATGCTTTTCTGCTTTTTAGCACCCTCTGAAGACCTTTTGACACAGGTATTGCACCAGGAAAGGGGTGGAAGGAAGGGCCTAATAAGTACTGGAGAGCAGTAGCAGAATAATGAGGCTTTGGGTTAAAGCAGTGGGCCAGCATGTTTGTCTTTTAGGCTGTGAGGCCTATCTTCTCCTTCCCCATCTCTCCTAAGTCTGATATTTGTTTATTTATAAACTGAAGACTGCCTAAAATTGGGGATGTTGCTGGGAAACTGTTTGGACAGTGGCTGCAGCTGTGAGAATGTAGCTGCAAAAAGGCTGAAGATGGCCAAGAAGATGGGCAGTTCTGGGTGTGAGAGCTACCAGCCCATGGGCCTAGGGCAGATGCTGCCATTTCTGAGCTTTTCCTTAGGATTTTCCAGCAGGAAGCAATCACAAGGTGACATAGTGACAGACTGACACAGGTAATTGCCTGAGAACTGGAGTTTCTTGGCATCCCTGCTCTCACTGCTATCCATGCCTCTCAGGCAGAGCCTTTTCTATTCTTGTGCCAGCTTGTTACCCTTTCCCAGATGTTTTCCTCAGTCTGCCTCTCAGACACTCTAAAACTTTTGGACTGGGACAGAGACACACACATGACCATAAACCTCCAGGGTGTGTTATATCCTCCTAGAGGGAGGAACCTGTAACCTGTGTATTACAAGATAGGTTTGTAGCTGTGCTAGAACAAATCTCATACCTGTATTATTTTAAATCATTATCTAAATGCAGACCAAATCTTTCTGGCAACTTTCCACGTGTCTTGTCAGATTAGAACAGCCTCAGATCTTTGAATTTTCTATCAGATATCTACAAGAGATGCCCTGGAGTTAGACCACAGAGCTGTGGTTGGTTGTGCCAAGCAGAGAGGCATGAATTCCCTGTGACTGATGTGTGCTGATGAGGAACACACTGGTGGCCTTGGAAATCCTGCAACAAGAATAGGCAAGCCAAGTTCTCAAGGGCTGAATCTTTTGTGGATAGTCTGGAAAACAGTAACCACTTAGTGATACTGAGTTATCCTCTGGCCTCCCTGGTGTAGTGGAAAGTATTTCTCAGAGGCAAAGGGACTGTTTGTTTACTCAACATCATGTGGACAACTTTCATCTTCTTTTCCCAGCTATAGATGTGCTGTTAAACTCACACTTGGCAGCAGTTAATGTGAAGATGTTTGACAGCCACTGGAGAAATCTGTTCAAGAGGGAAAATATTAGCTCAATAACAGGACTTCATTATGTCTTATAAATATTTAGCAGTCCTGTAGTTCAGCAAAATAGCAAGCTGAGTTATTTATTCCATTTTTGTCATTTTAGCTCTTGAAGAAAGTGGTATGCAAGTTCCCAGAAGTGTATCATGGTAGCTGTAGCATGAAATGTCTGTTCCATCCCCATTAACTAGAGGAGTATAATTGAATTTAAGTGGTTAAAAAATAATCACATTTCCTACTGTATACTTTTCACTTTGTCTCTTAATCACAGAAAGATTAAACCCACTATGTCAATCTTGGTTCTGTTTAGCCACAGCCACAAACATTTGCCCTCTGTGAGGTCTTTGCTAATGTGCTTACTCAAGGGGTTTCATCCAGTCTTGAAAGCAGGGCCTGCTAGTAGCTGAGTTCCTGAAAATTTGTCTTAGCAAGTTGAGTGGGATTGTATGCATTAGCTACTGAGGTAAAAGATTTAGCATACCAATAAAAACCTTCTGTGTGGCAAAGAGAGAAGAAGAAAGTCCTAGGAAATCCTGAATGATTTTGGTAATCACTGTTCAAAGCTACAATATTACAGGAGAACCCAACAGAGGCTAAAAAATCCAGCAGATATTTAGGATCAGGTTGTCCAAGGCTAGCTTGGCTATCTTTACCTGGCTGTGCAGTGAGATTCTTAATCTTTAGTTGGAGTCAGTTACTGCTACATCAACCTTAGATAACTTCTCTCTCTAATGCCACAGAAGAAAATCTCCACGTAGATTTTACAACACCACCACCACCACCAACAAAATCTGTAGTTGGTGGAACCCCTCTCTGATGGGTTGCAGTCTTGAACTCTGACAAAATTTTTACTTTCCACAGTTTGCCTGTGTAGAATTTTTCTTCTTTCCATTCTATTAGAAAATTCCTCTCTGGTGCATACCTACAACGGACACACATGCATAAGGATAATTAGGACTGAATTGTAGCCTCTCTTTAGCACCTTTGCAGTCTGAAGAGCTGCACTGCCTTTCTTCTTCTCAATGCCTTGTTGTCCAAATCCACAGAACAGCTGCATTTGTCTTTGTTGTCAATGTTTAATTTACTTTCCCCTGATTATTGTGATCAAGAAGAGTTTCTCTCCAGTTGTACTTGAACACAGGCAGGTCTGGAAGAACCAGATCAATGCAGAAGAGTGGTTCCACTGCAGTCAAATCGAGAACACATTTCCATTTCTCTTTTAGGAAGTATTAGATATTTTGGTTCATTCAGAAGATAAAAGATAACTGAAGGATTATTTTGTTACAGATCACTAGAATTGTAATTTATTTTTTTTTTTTACTGCTACAGAGACCGTTCTTTTAAAGAATAGCTGAAATATTTAAGTTGGTTCAGCATTATTGGGTGCTTTGTGATATTCTCCACTGATGGAGTGTGACATTTTTTTCCTTTTAGGAAATACTCAGAAAGCCAGAAGTCTTACTGCACTGAAATAACTCTGCTACTGCATGGATAGTGAGGCAAACTCAAAGGGGTCTCTATTGAAACAAATTGTGATGGCTTTATTTACTTTGCAAAGAGCCACCTCACATACAAATTGTAAAACAAACATTTTCAGTTCTTGTGTGAAATTGGGCTCCTGGGTTTGGATTTGAGTGTCTGGAGCCACGTTCACTCTCTGTCACAGGAGCAGTGTGGGGTTTTCCTTTGTGGCTGTCCCTCTCCCAGATGTGCTGGGGAGCTGATCTCCTGCTTTGGTCCAACTCCTACTTGCAGTCTCACCTGGCTAAACTTTCACTGGCCTGGGTAATCCCACACTGCATCAAGCTAGTTCTGGTGTTACACTCTTTTCTGCTGCACAGGGTACAAACCATGTGGCTACTCTTAAATTACTTTGGTAGTTTGACAAATCTGCTGTCTGCAAGGTCTTTGAGCAGAGTGGCAGCTCAGGAATGTCCTTTTTTACAAAATCTCCGTGGTGCCTCAAAGCTATTGTTAAAGTGCACAGGTATTTCTGCATTCCCAGGAAAGTGGTATTTTTTCAGTATCCCTCTTATAGGGATACAGGGAATCTCCTGTTAGATGATGAGAATATAAAACTTTCTAGTAAATGGTAGTCAGGGATGCTGTTTCAGTTGGGACTGAGGTCTCTTACAAAGATTACACATGGAAATAGGGATCATACCAGGTCTGCAGTCTGGGAGTGGATGCTAAATGATTTTTCAAAACTCCCAGCTGCAATCTCCCCAAATCTCAGTCTGTGTTTTTCTGGCTTTAATTTCATTTTGAATTCTTTTTCCGAGTACTTACAAAAATAGTTTTTTAATAGCAGCAGCCACAGCCAGTTCTAAACATGATTAGTTTATATGTTAAATCCTTTCTGAGTTCTCAGGGGAAACAGATAACACAAGGTCTCTCTCGCTCGGGCATTTTTAAAACGCATAAAATTCTACTATTTCCACTTATTTATTTTTAATCTGACAGTTTGCTAAATCAGGAGGCGAGATCTCTGTCTCACCCCTTGCTTCCTTAATGCCTTGAAATCGGCTTTAATAAAAATCAGCTGCTGGGAGCTGCGGCTGAGCTGCCTCGGAGGGAGCCTCCTTGGCGGACCCCTATGATGTCAGGATGCATCGAGGCGAGCGGAGCGGCGGCTCGGGATCCAGCCCAGAGCTGAGCCGGCGCTGCCAGCTCCCGCTGCCCTGCGAGAGCTCCGCAGAGCGCTGCCCGATCCCTCCCGCAGCCCCGCAGAGCCCCCGGCTCCCCCTCTCAGCCGCCTGCATGAGGACCCAGCAGTGCCCCAGCGAGTCCAGCGGGGCACACAGTGCCGAGAACTGCAGCAGCAGTGGCAGCTCCGGGCTCTCGCCGGGCTCGGATTCAGACAGCAGCGGGGTGGTGTGTGGTGGTGGTGGCATGAGAGGCGTCCTGTCCAGGTACTGGAGCTTGGAGAGTCTGCACTCTGCCACAGGTAAGGGGCTCTTTTCTTCCTTTTTCTTTTTCCTTTTTTTTTTTTCTTTTTTTTTTTTTTTTTTAATTGCTCTATGATATTGCACTGACCTTGAGAAACCAAACCTTCTGGAAAGAGTATATAATTTTGGAAATGCAGTATCTTAATCTAGAGAGATAACCAAAGCATTCAGTATTTGCTAGCTATACCCTCTGCAGGCTTAAACCTGAACCAAAACAACACAGACTCTTAATAGACTTCTTAAGTCAGGAGGGAAGAAATAGGTTTTTAATGGCTTTGGAAACTGTGTAGGCTTCTACCTGATGAAAGCTGTCCTTGCCTATTGGAACATTTCTCGTTTCAGCTTAATCACATAGAGCTGAACGTTAGAGTTGATATTTCTCTGTGTAAATTCCAGTGGAGAGAGTATCACTGCCTCTAGAAAATACCCAGGCGAGTGCTGTTTAGCAGATGAGGGCTAGGTAGGGTTGCACTGCTGTGCACAGAAGGAGGGAAAGGCAGTTCCCTGAGCCAGCTGCTCAAGTTCAGTTTTTGCTTTCCCATCCATTATTTAACATCTTTCTGAACCAGAGATTTTGGAGGCATGTTCATGTAGCCTGGACCTGTTCTGGCTCAGCCTGTCTGGATCTGGCATTCTGGTTTGTAGTTACTGATGTGCCTGTTTAGGGTTTGAATGTTTGAACTGCAAGCATAGTAAAGGAGCTTTCTCATTCCCAGCTGATCCTAGCAAAGGATCCTTTCTCATTCCCAACTGATCCTAGCAAAGGATCCTGGCAATGATGTTAACAGCCAATGACTGCTGAGCTGTTCAGCTGTTGCTGTTTAGAGAGATTTTTTATAGAGCTGCAGTAAATTAGTCCCTCTCTTAGATAAATTCAGACAAGTGCCTTCAAGGCCACCAGTGACTGCCATTTCCTTAGTAAGAATACCCAGTGGTACCAGCTACAATCAAGGCTTGGGAAGAATTCAGGGTGCAGTTCTGTGTAATCTGCTTTAGTTGTGTGTACTTTTAATTATTGAAAGGTTTTATCATTCCATCTGCTACTGTAGATCTGGAGCTGTTTAATAAAATCTCCATTGCAGCTCTGGAGTCTCTGCTGAATGTAACTGCACAACCATACAGAAAAAGTCTCCCTGAGTTTCCACCCTAAGTTTCCACCTTCTAGGTGGCCAAAAGCATTAACCACCTCCAGTACATCCTGAGAGTGCAGGGACAGGAAAAAGGCTGAGGGTGAGATCAAGCCATTGGTGCTCTGTTTTGGGGAAAGACCTGGGCTGCAAGTACAAGATGATGTGCTTTTGCATTCTCAGTAGCGTTTGCTGGCTGTTTTCTCTTGTAACTGGGAGTGCAAGTTAACCCCAGCATGCTCTGACATGGGCATGAAGTAAGTCTGGCGCAGGATCTTTCTGCAAACTCCTGCTCAGAGTTGTGTGGGGTTGCAGCAGTGGCTCCATCCCCTCTGTGTCACAGGGTTTGCTGTCAGCTGCCCTCCCTAGAAGCGTTCTTGGGCTTAATCAGGTCACTTGAAACAAATGGTGCACAGTGATACAAAGAAGTGAGTTTGGTGGCAAAAGCAGGCTCTGACATTGTCTGTTTTTCTAAATGCTCTTTCATTTCCACAACAGTCTTGCTCCCAAGGCTGTGAGGCATGGTGTCATTTTGTGGATACTACATGCATTTAGCAGGAAATACAGAGATGTGAAGAAATGGAACAGAAAATGGTACGGAGACAGGCTGAGGACAGGGAGAAACCAAATTAAGTTTCATAATTACAGTGTTGATATATAAATACAATAATAAAAGCAGATCACTGCATTTCAGACTCCTTGCTGCCTGTGTGGTAGGTGTCTTCTCATGTGCAAAAGATTTCTGAGCAGTTTGTCTCTAACTACTAACACAATTCAGGTCAAAATTAGGATTAAACTTTGAGAGAAATGGACCACTAGGGAGAATTTATTTTGTTTTGATTCTTCTCTGTCAGAATTCTTCTTTGGCGTAAACTTAGGAAGTTGTGGTAGGACTGCTCCTCTCCACCAATGTCAATTGCCTTTTTGAGGAGTGAGGCAGGATTTCTTTAAAGCTTGTGCTAAATAACATTTTTGAATGGTAAAATTTAATGCATTGTTTAAACCAACCAAAAAAACCCAAACAGAAAACCCAAGAAAAAAAACCCAGCAGGAGCAGTAGCAGCTGGCAATGCATGAGAGAAGCAGCAACTTAAATGTGTGGCAATGTCCTCTCCTCAGAGGAGCAGGCAGCCTCCAGCCTCTTTCCATGTGATACATCAAGGAGTTAGGGCTGGGCAAAAAGAGTACAGACTGTATAGAAACACTATGAAGTGCCCAACATTGCATTAAAAAAGGTCTGAGGGATGAGTCAGTCCCTTTCCCTGTTTGAAAGGATCCTGCATGTCCTTAAGGCTTTATAGGTGGGCTTGGCAAGAGAGGGTTTTGCTTTTTTCCCCCATGCGTACATCACCTTTTCTGTAGGGATCTTTATACTGAGTCTGTTGCTGTCTAAGACTTCAGGGAAGATTAGAAATAAGCCAGATTTAAATGACTGAAATGTGGAGGTGAAAAGAAGGTGGGAGGTAGGATTGGAATACATCCATTGGAGTTTTTCTTTTAGATAATTTAGATTCCAAGGAAGTGAAGAGACTGAGATGTATGTGTGTTTATGTATGCATACGTTTGACAGTGTGTAATTTCAGAAATACAAATTGATATCCCCTGTGTAGAAAAGACAGAGTTTTCAGAGGTTCACAGGAGCAAAAACTGTCTTTGGTTTGTTATCTTCCTCTGCAGTCAGTAATGAAATATACAATTCCTTTTGGTTTGGGGTTGACCTTATCGTAATATATGGATCAAGAGGGGAAGCTAAATGTGACAGTTGAAAGAGAAAAGACCTGTTGTTACAACATAAACTTCTGTGCAAATGCTGCTTGAAATACAACTATGCAAAAAACCCCATGGTTCAGGCTTGTAGGAAGTGAAAAAAAATCTACTGTTTTTTAGTATCAGTGGCATTTGTGGTCTAAATGTCAATAAACACTACCTTACATGAGAAGGCCCTTCTCCCTGAAGCTAAATATAAACATGAAAATAAGGAATGAAATAAATAAAATGAAAATAAGGAATGCTTTACTCTTCTACCAGGCTCTCCATCTGAGGATGCCAGAGGACTTTACAAGCATCAGTAACCCTCAAAGAGGGCCCAAAAGACTTTCAAAGCATGATTTAGGATAGATAAAAAGGTATATTTGATACCTGGACAGTATCCTTGCTATTTTTAAATACTTATGAGCAGTGTCCAAGTCCGGTGCAGGTCTCCTGTGAGAAAAGGACTGGGAGGTGGGGTGGCTCAGCAATTCTGAAAATCAGGCTGTAAGTATCTCAGCTGGCCAAAACCCCATAAGGCATCCAGATTAAAAGTCAGTTGTGCCAGTGCTCCAGCGAGTGATTCAGTGGCACTCTGGGTGCTCTAGCCCTGGTTTCCTAGGCAGGACTTTGTACCCCAGGGCTGCCTGTATCCCATTCATCACTGTTGTACAACTCCACAGAAAAGTTTTTCCTTTAGGATGTTTCCAGATTCAAGCCTGTGAGCAGCTCTCTTTGCCTTTCCAGCTCCTTTGTTGCAGGTCCAATCCCCACCTCATTAACACTTCTGTTTATTCTTTTTCTTGTCCAAATTGGGAAGGACTGGAAGAGCAAAGAAAGGTAGGGACAAAGGGGGAATCACAACCTGGAGGGCTCGTGGTTGCCATAGTTTCCTTGGGATCCTCAGTGTATTTGTGCATATGTAGCAGTTTAATTGTACAGGCTCCACTTCAGTGTGCCTCTGCACAGATTTGTGGCTCCTAATATGCAGATATGCTCATCTACTGCCCTTGGGAATATGACCTTTAAACAAACAAGAAAACATGAAGCATGGGTGTGGAAGTTTTTTTTTCTTCATTCAGAGCTTAAAAAGAAAATTGTGGGTTTTTTAGGAAGGTTTTTTCCAAGTCATTCATTTCATTGTTGTGGCTGATGAGAGAGCCAGTAATAGAGCTGTGGCGAATGCTTTGCGTCTTTCTTGTTTGGCAAGAGATTTTCTTTTGAGCCTTTTCTTTTTCTTTTTTCTTCCCCTAGCCCTGACTTTTTGGTACTGATGTCTTCAGCTGTGTTCATGGACTGCAGTGCATAATTCCACTGATCCTTCTTTCTCTAGGGTCACTCAGTCAGCAGGAGTTAGAGGTCACACAAGGGGAGATTGATTTAAGGTTCAAATTGCTTCAGAATGCATCAAAAGGAGAGCAGGGAGGAAAAAAGTGAGTGCCTCAGAGCATCCAGTGCAGCATCTCCAGGTTGTGTTGCACCATTACCTTGGCAAATCCTGAGCTAGGGTATTTCAGCTGGATTCATTTCTTGCACTCTAACATGTCCCATGTGCTCCCTCATATATCCCCTGTCACCTGCCAGAATAACTCCCACTCATCTTCTGAACAAATAATCGATGGACTTAAGAACAAACAAACAGTAATCCATGCTAAATTCACTTGGGTTTTTCTCTCTGTGTAGATTAATTTGTAATGGTGACTGGTATGATAAGGTTAAACCTAAGGGCAATCCTGAACTTTTGAGGAAGAATTACAAGATGCACATCTCTTGGATGAGCTAGTGAGCTGCCCTAAAGCTTAAGTAAATATTTCTTAGTTGAAAGTACATCTTCCAAATAGTGTTGAGTGTTGCTGAACTGTGACTTGGCATCACATTCTAATAGTGAGGGCATCTATATTAGTAAGTGGTTGAGCTCATTCCAGTAAAGGGAATCTCAGTCAATGCTAGCTGTGTGTAAACTTGGCCACCTAACACATTTAGTACACTTATAGAAATGTTTTTTTCAGTGAAAAGTATCCTCTAGCATCATGGTTTTCCATTAAAGGGAATAAAAATAGTGTTAATATAGGTAGAAAGTCTAATCATGTCTCTGTACCTCTGTTTGCAGCAGAACCAGATTTTGTAAGTTCAGCTACTTTGGAGTTCTAATTACATGTTAATGTATTGGGGGTGGTTCTAGTTGATTTTCCCTTGATATTTTTTGTGTTGTTTCAAGAGGAGTAAATGCTTATTCTCATGTCCCTGTGAGGCACAGACTAGCACCTGTGACTATCAGAAATAAACATTCCCATTTTTGCTGATGCTGTGTTTGCAGTAGGGAAGGATAAATCTTTGGAACACTGCCTGTGATACTTCCCCAGGTGTCACAGGTACACCATCTTCATCCTTTGCCTTCTCTGCCTTCAAAACAACTCCCATGAAGAACATTTAGGTTATGATCATTATTCCCCTTGCTGAGGAATATGACAACTTCTAAGGCTGTATTTTCTCAAAGATTCAGTTACCTTTAGAGTAGTCTTTCAAACCACCACTTCTCTGGGATATATCCCAGCTTCAATTGCTGTTATTTTTCTGCATGGATGTGAAACAGCTTTAAGCCACCTGATTTCAGTACTGCCAGCATCACAGCTCTTGCAGCAGGAAACTAGCTGGTCCAAGAGAGTAAAGGAAAGGGGAATGAGGTGGTGCCATGAAGCTTACCTGACCCTTCCTTTCTTCTCTACCTTTAGCTAGACACCCAAAGCTGGCAGAAACTTGACCATACCTTTTCATTTGTGTTATCTGAGTCTGGTTCATGTAGGTAAAAAACCCAGCAAAAATAGATTAGAGCACGTGCTGGCAAATAGTGTCTGTGCCCAGTGGTCACAGAGAATGTGTACTTGCTGCCTACATAAGATGCAGCTTTGCCATGGCTGCTTAGCAATCAGTTGAGTTAAACAATGTAGGGAACCATCCTGACTGTCCTTTGCCATTGGGATGTGGCCTTTAAATGACTAAACTTGTCTGTAACTAAGCTTATTCCCTACTAAGGTCTTGTTCTCCAATTCTTCTGCATCATGAGAAGTGTCTTTGAAGGATTAGAGAAATATAGCCTTCTTCTGAGTATCAGTAATTACCTGTGGAGTTTTCTAATTTAATTAGAATCCTGTTTCATCTCACAATCCTTTTGTGGCCTGGTGTTTGTTAAACCAACTAACTAGTTCAGTGATTTGCTTAAAAGTGCCAGGGACAAGCTGAGTGTGCTGGACTGCGCAGGACATTGGTCTGAGCAGGCCCAAAGTCTCAAGATGAGCTTGGATACTGAGTGCCTTCAGTGGCTGTGCCGTTCTCAAAAAGCTGCTCCTAAAAGTGTGTGTCTGCACATGAAAGTGAGACAGTAGCCTGGGTGTAAGCTGATAGGAACATGGTTTGCACCTGGTTAACTGTCTTGGATTACATTGTGTGAACATCCAAGTGTTGGCAGCTCTTACTACAAATATCCCTCGGGGTGTATTTGCCTAAACAGGTAGAGAGAGAGAGCTTTGCTGCTGTTATTCACAGTCCCTGCTAGTCAAGGAACAAGAGATTCCCTGGACTATGATGTTGGCTCATAAGAGCCCAAATAAACCTTTTTTTTTCTTTTCTTTTTGCCATGGAGCACAGAGTAATTGCTTTGCTGGAGTAATTGAGCCATTTCCAAGTTGTGCTGCATCCCAGGGAGTGCTTATGGATGCTCTAATGCATCACCCCATGTGCAGCTGATTCCTGCATTCTGTGGCCTCCAGCAGGGTGAAGGCTGGCAAGTGGTCATAGGATAGGAGGGAAATCAAGTGCTAAAGGCAGCTGAGTACACAATTGTCTTGAATATTATCCTTGTTCTTACTCTGTTGAATTATATTTTACCTCATGTTTGAGTGGAAGTGTGTGTGTACATACATATATATACACATGCAAGATATAAATATATACATATATACACACACAAGGTTATTCATTAGTTAAGTTTAGAACATTCCTCTCTAAGGTTTCTCAAAAACAACCATTTCTAGGTGTGGGCTCTACCTTTTTTTGTTTACCAATGGATAAGGTTACTTCCAAGACACTTCTTAAAGGATCTGATAAATGCCTAAATAATAATTTGAAATTTATTTCAAGAGTAGTGTTAAGGTATATGGTTCCATCCTCTTGCTTTGGAAGGTAAATTACATGTAAGTATTTATATAATAACTTGTAAAAGAAGTTTTTTTTGTCAGGAACATGAGGTAAATGCAGAACTTTGATTTTTTAAAAATAATTTTCTTTAAAATACAAAAAAATCATTATATGGCATTGGAATGCTTCGTGTTGAGAATAAAGGAAGATAAGACTAATGATATTTTCAAAACAGCTGGCAGAGATTTATTTCTATGTGGGGGTGAAATTGCAAGAGTTTCCCTTTTGGCTAATGGAAATAGTTTCCATGAGTTAGTTTTGAATGAGGCTTTTTTCTTTTTTTTTTTTTTTTTTAATTGAAGTGTCCCTAAAAATGCAGGAAAAGGCAGTGAGCTAGGAGTTTCAGTGTTAGCACAAAATGATCTGTTGGAGTGGGTAGGATTTACTCTGCTCTCCCTTGGCCATTGGAATCTTTCCAGGTGTGAGAAGCCCTCAGCTCTTTGTGAACCACGATCACTACTAGGGGGTACATGCAAAAAGACAAACTTGGCATTGGGAAACTGCAGTTCAGGAGTTTTCTAGGAGTTTTCAAGGAGTGTTCTAAGAGGCAAAGGAGCACCACAAGCAGGGCCTGTGCACCTACTGGCTACAGCTCCCTGTTCTTGGAGCTGTCATTAACATTATTCTTCTCCCTATAACATTATTCTATTCCCTGTTGCAGGGATCTTTACAAATGCCAAGGCACATCTGAGTTCAAAGGAGGAGAAGCTGTCTACATAATTACTGAATTTAAACAAACCCAACCTGAGCTATTTGGGAGCTCAAGGCTCAGCTGTAGCAGGAAGGTGCAGCAGGCAGTGAGAATCAGTCTCACCTGCTGAACCCAAGGGCTGCTGGAGCTGCTCCTGGGCTGTGACTTCCCTTGCTGGCCCTCAGGGTGATACCTTGGGGTTTAAGTTTTTCTGTTCTGTTTTGGTGTGCAGCTTTTAGGTTTATATTAAGTGTCACTAGGATCTTTGCACAGGGTGGTGGAGACAAAACAATCCTATTCCAGCTGGAGACTCAAGGACAATCTCCTCAAATGTCAGGCCCAAAGGATGAACAACATGAAAGGAGGAGGGTGGGCAAGCAAGCAGGAGGATGAAACTTCATCATTTGAGGCTGTTAATTGGACAGTTAACTCCTGTATGCAAATGGACTAAAACCTATGTTTTAGGTTTCTAAAACATAGAAACCAATTTTTGACTGGTTTCTATGTTTTATTGATTTCCAAAACCAATCTCACTAAAAATGTGAGATCTCATGACCAAGCCCTCCTTTGCTCCCACCTTGGAGCCCCCCGGGCCGAGACCGGGCTGTGGCTCTGCTGCTGCCAGGGTGTGGCCTCTGAAGGCACTTCAATAAATCTGCACTTTATTGCTCTGCACTCCATCCAGCCTCTGCTCCAGCTCCTTAAGGCATCAAGGTAAGTGACCACACTCTGTGACACTGTCCCTGGTCTGGGACACAGTGCAGCTCTGGAGAATCACATGAGCCAGCAGCCCTGTGTGCTCAAGTGGCCAGGTCAGAGTTTGTCCAAAAAATACACCTGCAGTGTTCAGAGGTGAGCTGTGTCCCAGCTGGGAGGTGTCTGCAGCTGGGAGGTGACAGCAGGGGGCTGCAGGCAGGTGGACAATCCCAGAGTGAGGCACTGGGCTGTTCCCAGCCCTACAGCAGGCAAGCTGCTCGTGGGGCTCCTGTGCAGATCCTGCTGTGTGGCTGTGTTGAAACTGTCACAGTTTCTGGCAATACAGAGTGACCTGGATAAGAGAATATCAGTCTGGATGCTGGAGCTGTTGTTTGAAGCACTGGGTTGGCTCAGCTCCTGCTGACTCTCTCAGGGCCCTCTCCCTGAGCAGGGCTGCATGTCAGCTCGAGGTCACTGATGGTACATCCTGCTCAGGGCAAAAACCTACTCTGCATGCCTGAAAGAAGCTTTGACAATAAACCTTTTAAGAGAGTTTATTATGAAAACACAGCGTTACTAATACCCCCAAAACAGTGGATTTGGATCAATTTGAAATGTGGCATTCTTATCAACCTTAAAAGCCTGAATAGATTAAAAATATGCAGAACCCATCTCTACTGAAACTTGTTGATTGGATATGTCATTTCTCTTTGGAGAGCACAAAATAATTTAATTTGGGCTATCTTTGGTCCCAATTCTGAGCTTCACCACAATCTCTATGCTGTCATAAATCTGGGCCTGGCAGTCCTATTTCATGCTGTCTTACTGTCAGTTCTCTGCACAGGCTGAATTCTGGGGGCTGGTCAAGTTTTCTTCTGTGAATCTGTAGTTGCAGTTGGTGGCATAATGCTCACCTGTGTTCATGCTGCTTTTTCTGGCTCACTTCAGAGCACCCACTGCATAGCTGGGACTTCTGCTTGGCCCCCAAATGCCACTTGGCCATCGTCTTTGAGCCACTGGACGAAATCTCCAAAGTAATAGTATGTAGGAGAGCCTATGCATCTTTTAGGCAGTCACTTGTGATTGTCTAATCCAGATAACTCCTCTGATCTGGAGAATTTAGCTTTCATATGGAAAAAAAGTACTTCCAAGGGTAAGACAAAGAAATGTCACAGTGTTTCAACTCTGTGACTTGACACTTGAACAGAATTATTTAAAAATACACTGAGTTAATTATGGCCATGTCATTAATCTTGATTCATCTGAGTCATTCTTGATGTCTCTGAAATCACAAGTGTAGATGAGTGTGAGCACTGCTGTGTCCAAGTCCTGAAAGGCTGCTTGGCCAAATACATGGGTTTTTTTCTGAATAAAGGTGGGACCTGCAACCTGGGATTCGTTTTCCTCTCAGGTGCTACCTTTCTTTCTTTCAGTTTTCATTTTTGAAAAAGGCACCTTGAGTGCAAAGATTTTCCAGTCATAATAAGAAAAAACAGAGGATGATTTATGATTTTTTTTTGGGGAATATAGGGAAGAGGAGAACCATTCTGCCCACTTGTCAGAGGACCAGGCACTCATTCTTTTGCTTTACACTTCTCTCAAGGTGTTCACTGACTTGCAGTGGCACCAGTGCTTTAACTTTACAGCTGATTGTGACCCAATTCCTTTATCATGCTAAGCAAAGAAAGGGCACTTCAGCAATTCCTGGGTGCTCCGAGGAAGACGACTCTTGGCTAGGTGCAAACTGGAAGCAGATGAGAGCAGGAGTAACTTTCTGTTACTTTCCAAACTGCTGATAAATGTTTTTAATGGTGCCTTGGCTTGTGTGGTTTTCTGTGCTGGCTGGAGCATTGATCCTTTTCCTTCTCTGATCAGGCAGCAGGGAGGATGGAAGTTTCCCCCTGGATGACTCGACTTTGCAAGGAAGCTGAATTGCATGATTGACACTGATTTTCTTTAATCATGTTTGAATTTCCGGAGTCCTGGAGAGCTGAAGCATCCTCTGCCGTGGGCTACTCCTAAAAATTTTACCTGCTGTAGAAGTTTCTGGTTTTGCTTCAGGGCTTCTAAACAGGTCTTCCTGCCAGCCTGAATCTCAGAATGCTTTAGGCACCCCTGGAGGCTGTTTTATCCTACTCCAATGCTCTAACCAGAGTGACCTGCATGAGTAGTCAAGTTTGAATATATCCAGGATTGGAGACTCTGCAACCTCTTTCAGGCTATGGCTACCCTTAGTATAAAAAAAGTTTATATTGGAATAGAATTTACTGTACTTTGGTTTTTATCTGTTTCTTCTTGTCCTTTTATTGGCCACCAGATCAGAGTCCATGTCTTCTACATCTCCCTCATGAGGTACATATACACATTGTTCAGATTTCCCTGAGCCTTCTCTTCCCCAGGCTGAAAAGCCCAAGCTCTCGCAGCATCTCTGTGTATGTCAGGTGCTGCAATGCCTTAAACACACCCAACCTTTAGCTGGACCCACTCCAGGAACCTCCATATGTTCCGTGCAGTGTCATTTGCACTGGAGTCCTGGCTGAGTTTAATATGGTGTGTTTTCTGGACTCCTAACCACCTTAATGATCAACTGGTATCACATCTGAAGCTTTATCTGTCAAGTGCTTTCTTTGGCAAGGCAGGTAGGGAAACGAAATTTTCTGAAAACACAAAGCAGAAGCAATTTTTTCCTGCCTTAATCCTGAGGGTTTGCTGACAGCTGGATCATTGCAGGATTCACAAGTTGCTTCCTATTGATCAGCTGAGCACATAGCTGGAGAGAAAGCTTTGAGAAGCCAGGACAGGTCAGAGTTGCTTGATTGCAGCAGATACTGTAGCTGATGGTTCATTAGTGCCTGTACAGACAGGTGTTTGGTGCCTAAATCTCTGAAACAGCATTTTATTATTTTAGCGGATGAATTGCATGGTGTGGGATATTTTGTATGTTTGTGGTGGGGTTTTGTGGCCTCTTGCTGCATGTTTCTGCACTTGCAAAGCTTGCCAATGGGACGTGAGGTGTGAGCCTCTGATCAGTGCTGCTTTTGTTTTTCTGAGAGTAATGTCAGATACCAGCTGGACCGTGGCCTCAGGCATATGTCAGGCCAGACTTTGGTACACGTGTGGGAGGGATCTGCTTGTACAAATAGTTTGTGCAAAGGTGGAGCCTTGTCTGAAGGATCCTTAGAAAGCACTGAGGCACTGTGTGCTCTTCTGTCAAGCCTTGTATGTGGTTTCTGCACTGTGTACAGACTCATTCAGTCCCTCTATTTATAGCACTTCCTAAGTAACAAGTCATAGCACAGAAGGGACCTGCCATATTGGGCACAACAGCCTACAGTTTTGTGCTGCAATACTCTAATTATTAATCCCAGAAATCTCTGTGAGAGGCTATTGTGCTTGTTAGAATGAGCCCTTGTGAGTAAATTCCCTGGATAACCTCATTTAAACACAACATCCCTTGGTTGGGAATATCTTTTCTTGTTGCTCATCCTGTTGTGCTCAAAGGGTTTTGATCTAACAATTTCCTTAGACAGTTTAAAGCATTGCCATTAAAACATGGCTTTCTCCTTGGAAACGCTGATCTCAACTACTTTCTTCTTGACAAAGCACCTGAGGCAGCAAGACTTTGGGAGTTCCTTGACACAGACTCTGGAAGTAGATAGGAATTCTGGGAGGAAAGGGGTTTTGGCAGTCACTCACTCTGTGTGCTCTCTGTGGCAGGCAGGCACATTACCTACATTCCTGCTCTGTTCTCCTCTCCTATAAAACCTAAATACAAGGGGGTTGTGTGGGTTGCTAAGTGAGGTCTGTAAGATAATCAAAAGGCAAACAGAGCTGGGCCATAGACCAAAACATTGCTTCAAGTACCTTACAAGGGCCACAGAAAGAGTTTGAACTCTGCTGCAGGTTGGAATTTCCTGCTCCCTACATAGCTCTGATTCAGGATCGCAGAGCCCTGTGCTGGAAGTGTTTTAGTGGGTCTTTCACTAATTCACTGCTTTAAATGGATTCATGTTAAAATCCTGGGCAGTTCACACACTGTGTGGTTCTAGATCATCATTGTGCTGGAATGATGTCACAGTGCAGCAAGAAGGACAAGGTTTTGTCTTGTGACATGGACTGTGTTCCAGCCAGGCTGGATGGGGTCCTGAGCAGCCTGACCTAACTGGTGGCATCCCTGCCTATGGCAGGAGGCTGAAGCTAGGGGAGCTTTAAGGTCCTTTCCATCCCAACCCATGCTGTGATGATTCTGTGGTAAGGCAGCAGCTGACACAAGGACCTCAGGTCATGTTCTGCACCCTGATGGGATTTCTGCAGTGAGAGAAGCTGCTTGCAGTACTCTACAGGAGTCCTCCCTGCTGTGTAAACCTCACTTGGCTAGGAGGAGAAAAATGCTGCTGAAACCTTCTGAAGTGACTTAAGTTGTCTTTGCTTATGGCAGTCTTCTATCTTTAAAGCAGGGCTGGTGAAATAAAATGAGTGTATGAACCTCAGCTCTTTAAAAACAAGGGCGGGAAACAGAATTTAAACCTTTCTTCATCAGCAGTTAATGATGAAGAAGAGCTCAGCTGTTGGGCTCTGTGTTGGAGAACTTAGGGTGAAGCCAGGCAGCTGGTTCCCTGACTTCTGCAGCAGGAGAGAGCGTGGGGGGCAGAAATGAGATTGAGAGAGCGCTGCTATCCCAAAGGGCCCCCGTTAATTCTTCTCTGAGTGTTTATCCACAGCCATCAGGAAGGAATTGGGTTTAAATGCAGTGCAGCAGAACACCCTCTAGTCATGTGTCTCTTCCTTCTCTGTTTGTTGAAGTCAAATATCTATATTTGGCACATCCTAGGCTGTTGTCATGGAAATGGTTGTATTGACACATCCACGGCAGAGCAGCTTTGTTCTGTACTTAAGGATCAGGACGATGGGTGAGAAAGGAAGAGGCCTCTTCTCAGCACTCAGGCATACATAATATTTGTTCTTCAGGTTCTTCACTCCAGTTGGAAGGCACAGAGCTGTTGAATGAGTTGTTTTGAGCTAATATTGAAAGGATTGTGTAGGACAATGCCCAATGCTTGGACACAGAGCATTACTGAACATCACAAATGATAGGATCCCCAGCTCCAATAGCTGTGTGCTACTGATTAGCACCAGTGCAGAGCACTAACATCTCTGCCCAGTCTTTTTTACCCTGTATTTCTAGTTCATGGGAGATCTTGTGTGTACCTGCTACTTTGAAAATGGTAGGAAAGAAGACATCCATTTGGACATTGTAGTTGGAAATGTCAGGGACTGAAGCCAGATATTTCCCACTTACCACAGGGTAAAGAGTTTTTGAAGAGTTTGAAGATGAGATTTGAAGAGTTAATGAAGATGAACTTAGAGAGAAGAAGTGAGTAATATTGGCAGATCTCACTCCTAGTGTCCTTTCTGCTGCTGCCAGGCCACCCTGCATTTTCCCCAAGATAGGTCCTCTGCTGTGAGAAGGGGAAAGAATAGAAGAAAGAATGTTGGATCTGTTTGCCTCAGATCAGAGTGTTTTCACAGCCTGTTGCTACAGGGAGCTTCTCAGCTTCATGCCAAGAAGAGTCAGAAGATAAGGAACTTCAGAGCAGCGAGGGAAGCCGCATCTTGCATCTCGGAACTGAGCTCTGCAGGGTTCTTTCCTCTAGTGCCTGGATCTGTGGGAGGAGTTCCTCCCCCTCCTGTGCATCTTGAACGTGGTGGGAGATTATTTCAGTGCATTTCATCAGACACTTGGTGGGTTTTATTTCTCTGTTAAATGTGCACGTAGAGGCTGGTACGTGCTTAGTAAAAGCCATACTGTTTCTAGTGCAGTC
>VYZP01042964.1:174-11564 GCA_013400635.1 Hypocryptadius cinnamomeus
GAGCAGCTAAAGGAAAACTAGGAAAATGTGGTCCTGCAGCTGAAGGCGGCAGGAGACCTAGAGACAAAGGACCTGGAAGTTCTCAATGGTTTCTCCACCTTGATCTTTACCAATTAGAGCAGCCTTCAGCAATTCCAGGCCATGAGACCAGAAGACAATCTGGAGCAAGGAAGACTTATCCACAGTAGAGAAGAATCAGATTAGTAAATATAAACAGAAACATGAGACTTGATAGGACAAACACACATGTGCAGAAACACCTGGCCAATGTCACTAGAAGGTCAATCTCAATTGTCTTTGAAACATCATGACAAGCAGCAAAATATCCTGATAGCTGAAGAGAGCTCATGTCACTCCTATGTTCAGGAAGGGCAAGGAGATCTGTGATACCACAGCCCAGCCAGCCTCACCTCAGTCCCTGGGAAGGTGAGGGATCAAATCCTTCTGGAATCCATTTACAAACATGAAGGACAAAATGGTGATTAGAAGCAGTCAGCATGGGTTTACAAGGGAGAAAACACGCCTGACCAACCTTGTATGATGAAATGTCTGGCTTGGTGGATCAGGGGAAAGCAGTGAAGATTTTTAATCTTGATTTTACCAAGTGTGTCAACAGTGTCTTATATAACATCTTCATTGACAAAGTGAATACTGGCTAGATGAGTGGATAGTGAGATGGGTGGAAAACTGGCTGAACTGCCGTGCTCAAACATTTGTGATCAGTGGCATGAAGTTCAGATGGAGGCTAGTCACCAGTGGAGTACCTCAGGGGTTGGTACTGAGGCCCACAGGGTTTAGTGTCTTCATTTATGACCTGGATCCTGGGATACAATGCACTTTCTGAATGTTTTCAGACAATACTAAACTGAGAGGAGTGGCTGGTGCACCAGATGAGCATGACATGCTGCCATTTAGAAGGATCTTGCAGGGTGGAGAAATGCACCAACAGGAGTCTCATGAAGTTCAACAAAGAGAAATCCCAAGTCCTGGCCCTAGTACAAGTGGGGTCTGACCATCTGGAAAGCAGCTTTGTAGAAAAAGATCTAGGCACCCTGGCGGCACCGAGTTGAACATGAGCCAGCAGTGTGTCCTTGAAGCCAGCAGCATCTTGCTTTGCATTAGGAAAATGTTGTCAGCAGTCTCAGGGAGGTCACCCTCTCCCTTCTCTCAGCATGGGTGAGACTCAGCAGGAATGCTGGATCCAAGCCTGGGCTCCCGGCACAAAGGAGTCCCTTAGATACTGGAGTGACTCCAGGGAAGGACCACAGAGATGATTAAGGCACAGGAGCATCTGTCATACAAGGAGAGGATGGTAGAGCTGTTTAGCCTAGGAAAGAAAAAGCTTGGTGGAGCTTATCAGTGGGAGAGGAGGTGAAGAAAATGGAGCCAGGCTCTTCTCAGCAGTATCCAGTGTCCAGACTTGTTTCCCAGAAAGGCTATAGAGACTCCATCCTTGGAAATATTCAAAACCCAGGTGGACACAGTCCTGGACAGCCTCCTGTGACCCTGTTCTGAGCAGAGGAGTCAGACTAGGTGATCTCCAGAGATCCCACCCATCAACCATTCTGTGAATGTGTGAATCTGTGATTCTGTGTCAAACAACTTAGTGTTCAGATGTTCATCACTGCCTTCTGCACTGCAGAGTCCACCTAAACCCTGCAAGACAAGCACTGACAGGCTAAAACTATTCCTGCAATGGTGCAAAGAGTAATCACACATTGTTGTTTTCCCCTTATTGTGCATGTCTGATTTGTTCATGTTGTGATCATTGCACCAAGTAGAGAAGGCCCAACAAGCCTGTGCATCATTTTTTAAACAGGAGTAAGAAATAAAAAAATCATCTTCACAGTTCAGGGACAAAGCATCTTTTTGGCAACTCTCTGGGGAGATGGTTTTGGCTCACTGTCTTATTTCCTCAGCAGTACAAGGCACTGTAGGATCAAGAAAATTACAGGAAAAGATTATCAGGCACCTTCTGTCCTCCTGTCTTAGGACATCTTGTGTTCTGTTGGAGCCCTACATATATGACTTTTTAAAGGAATAATTGTGGTTCTCAGAAAACAATTACTCAAAACTTGCTAAAAATAATAGAAAATTGAGATTCGTCTGAATATGGAGCTCTCTGCCAGTAAAATATGCTTCAGTGTGAATAAACATTTGCTAAACTGACAGAATTTATGGGCAAAACTAATTATCACCTGCACTGTGGTATTAATGACAGAGAGCACCTTGGTGACGACACTTGAGGCTCACAAGGCCCAGTTCTGCCAATGGACACACTTCCATCAGAAGCTACTGCCGCTCCTAAAATACCAGGAATGCTGTGAATGCATGAAAACCTCACTGAAAGTATCCAAACCTTGCAACTACTGGGAGAAACTCAGAAACTTTTCTGAAAGTTCAACAGTCTAAGTGACAACTTTTAGACTGTTACTTAGTCTAGTAGTCCATGTTGTTGATGATTTCAGATAGCCTAATTCATATCATTTGAACATGAGTTCAACAGTGTTCCTTATAGTTCCTCCTCTCAGGCATAGAAGAGAAATCATCCATCTTTGCCATTGTAGGGCTCAATCATCTGAGCAAGGTCTCTGTCTTTTTTTTTTGACTGTCAGACAAGGGCTGTTCTTTACAAGCAAAGAGGTGGAATTTTATACATTAAACAAGGAGGCCAAGGTCTTGAGAAACCTCTTCTTATCATAGCTCAAAGTAATTTTTTCCTTAAATCAGTGTCTGTTGTCACACACTGTCTAGATTTATAAAGTTATTATCATTTTCACTAATAAATACCCTGTAAGATTTAGTAGCAGTGTCAGTGGCTTCATTTGTTACAACTAGAAAGATTTTCAACTTTTTGTAAACTCTAAACTCATGATACCTTGTTCAGCTTCTTAAGCTTTTAATAAATATCAGGCTGTGCTAAAAATACTATTTGTCAGATGACATTTTAAAAAATGTTTTGGATAGAGCTCTCAAATCCTATTGAAATGTTTTGAGAATATTTTTGACTGCTGATGCACTATGAACAGCAAGAGACCTTGCTGACCCCACCAGAGATTAATGGGTTGGAATTTGTGTCTTTCTGAGGAATGGAAGACGTCAACGCTAAAAGTTCCCTTACCCCACAGATAGCTGGTCCCCAGTCCTGTTGTTTTTTCCAGTCTTCAGAAAAATCCTTGGCAAGAACTATCATTTTCCCAGTCATCAAATTTCCAAGAATCTTCTCTTCACATATCTCTCTTTTTCTTTGATGGACTCTCTCACCGTAGTAAATGCAGACCTCTTGCAGGAATGTGGGCCAGACATGTGTGTAAGCCAAATGGCTTATGCCTGGAACAACAGCAAATGAACAATGAAACCCAGAAATGAGAGTAAATTTTAAAGGATTTTTTTTTAAATATAGAAACGCTTCTCACTCCTTAATTTATTTGATTCAACTGCACAATTAGTTTTGGCTCATTGAATGGCTGTCTGATCATGTAGGGACACCATGTCTGGTGCCACCTTATACACATTTGAAATTAAGTTGTCAAAACTGGCAGCACTGCAGAAAAATTTTCACAATTTAACCTAAGACAGAAGAGGTGGGTGAACTTTTTTTTCCTCTTTTTCTCAATCCAGATATTCCAAAAAGCCTGTTTCCTTGAACAGATCACCTAACTTCCGGTGAATGAGTGAGTATGTTTTTGCCCTTTGCTGCTTGGCTTATACACACTGACATTGACCTATTACTAGGCTCTTTCAATAATATTGTTCCTGTTCAAATGGTAGAGTTTGGGGTTTTGGGCTGTCTCACTGGTGAGAGACTCTGATTTATAAAATTAGACACACATTTTTTGTTTAAAGCCCATCAAAATACCTTCAAAATCTTTAATTTTAAGTGAGCTACACTGTACAAACTCTTACGCTTGAAAACACATTTAAGGGCTTTAATAGTTAGAGACTTCACTTGGGATGTACAGAATTACAACTGTATTCTGATTTTCAGATAAATTTACTAATTTTGACCTATATTATTATTTTCAAATTTTTCCACTGCTATGATGCTATCCTGTCTTTGGTAAATAAAGAAATGGAAAGCTATCTGTCTTCTATGTGTAGCTGTATCTTGCCAAACACCTAAAAATTAGAAGCACTGTTTTTTTAGGGAATGTGGATAACTCTAAGGAATAGTTAATGGATTCCTTAAGTTCTAGGCATCATACTTATATCTTAGTCCAGACTACTAAAAATCAATAATTCCCATATATGAATAATGTTACAGTCAGTCAAAAATAACCTCAAAAAATCAAGGAGATGGAGTAATACAGAATAGTCAGAATTACCTAGGTTCTGGTAAAGATTACAGAGAAATCCTCACAGGAGTCATTTTTGGGAAGGAGGGGAAGTTGACTGGGAGAAACCAGCATAAATTTACCAATGAAAAACTGCCTGGCTGACTCAGCTGCCCTCTACTATAGGAGGACTGGTTTTGGGGAGAAACAAAGCAGTGCATGTTATTTGCCTCAACATCAGCAGGGCTGTTGACATAGTCCCTCATGGCACCATCCCTGGAGACAAACTGGGCAGACATGGACTGGGCAGGTTCCAAGATGGGTGAAAAACTTTTTAGGCTGTCAGGCTTAGAGAGCAACAGTCACCACTTGGAAGGAAAGACATCGAAGAGCAATGTTCCTTAGAGGTATGTGCTACAGCTTATACTGACCTGATGCAGAACAGACTGAGGACTGCAGCTCTGAAGGAAGTGCTGGGCTGGTCTTGGACAACAAGTTAATTATGAACAATCAGTGCATCTTTCAAAGACTATAACCATGCATTGGCTGCATTAGCAAGATGGTTGCAAGAAGACAAAAGGAAGAGTTTGCCAACTCTATTTGGCACTTTTGTTCTTCCGTCTGGAGTACTGAGCCCAATTAACTGAGTAACTTAACTGAGCCCATTTATGAGAGAGATTTAGTCCAGCTAGGAATATCTCCAGCAGAGGTGGGGGGACTGGAGCAACTGATATTTGATAAGGTGAGTCTTTCAATGTGGAGAAGACTAAGGAGGGGTCTAATTGCTGTCTTGAACTACATAGTGGGAGGTTGTAGAGGAGACTTACAGAGGAAACACAGGAAGGGACAAGAAGCAGTAGTAAAAGGCTGTAACAAGGGAAAATCTGACCAGGTCTGGTGAGGGTGGTGCAGAACTGGGACAGGGGCTCAGAGATGCTGGTGGCATCTCCATCCTTTGAGGTATTTAAAATGCATCTAGCAGTCAGACCTAGTTGTAAGTTAGAATCATTGAATCATAGAACACCTCAAGTGGGAAGAGACCCATAAGGATCAGTCCAAATCCCTCTTTCTCTCAGAACTACCTAAAAGCATATACCTAAAAGTAAACCATCTGGATAAGAGCACTGTCCAGACACTCCTTCTACCCTGATAGTCTTGGTACTGTGACTGCTTCCCCAGGGAGCCTGTTCCAGTGCCTGACCACCCTCTGTGTGAAGAACCTTTTCCTAATATTCAAACTGTGAACTTCCTTTGACACAGCTTCATTCCATTTCCTCATATCCTTGTTAGCATTGACTTGAGCAGAAGTTTTGCCTGGATGACCTCCAAGGTCCCTTTCAACTGCAGTTATCCTGTGTCCATGTCTCTAAGAATAATTTAGGTCCTGTTTCTCACAGTGAACTAAGGAACAACAGTTGTCACAGCCACTACCCCAAAGAATATTAAGACACGGAATCTAACATCTTCCTATCTATAGAAATGCTTCTCTAGTCATATTTGAAAATACATCTCCTTTACTAGTCTTGGAAAACATCCAAAATCCAGTTTTAACAACCTAACTGGGAAGGACTGGAAGAAAGAATTCATCAGGGTAGAAGGAAGGAGCCTGGGATGCCACAAAGCCACTAAAATGAACTTTTTCTCTTTCCTGGTCTGTCACAAAAGGGATTCTAAGTGTGGTGGAGTGTGGTAAGCATGGGCTACCCCTGGACCCAGGGCCTAGCACACCAACCAGGCCACAAGCAGCCCCCTTCTGCGAAGCCACCCAGCGTCACCCCACCCACAGCCGCGAGCAGGCGATTTAGGTCAACCCAGCCCCTTTCCACCATCACTATGCTTGCTCCCAATGCAATAAATAGAAAGGCTATTTTGTCAATCCCAGCTGTTTTTATTCAAGAACTTCTCAGAGGAAGCCTGAGTGCGTAAACAGGAAAGCAGGGGCTGTTTTTACTTCACCCATCTATAGCCAGTACACGCGGGTTGACATCAAGGCGAGGGCCAGCTGCACTGAATGCACCCAACAATTTGCTCCCTAGGCAGCAGTACCAGCACCAGGGCAGGCACAGCTGAAGGGAGGTACAGACAAACACAACACCCCAATACCCCTGTGCCCACCCTACATGCCCCCCAGGTCCCCATCCTCACTGAGGGCAGCAGAAAGGCAAAGGGGCACCTGAAGGATCATTCTCGCTTCAGAAATTCACAAGCAAGATATTTTCTTCCTGCAAGAGTGGCAGCCTCTTGGTGCAGCTTGCTGATCATGGGGGGCCTCACCACAGTCCCCCAGGACCCTCATGGTTGTGTGATGCGAAGTGCTGCACCCAGCAAGCACTGGCCACCTATTTTTAGCCCTTGTGGACTGGAATTGCAGGCTGCACTGCAGATCTCCCTGCAGAAACAGTGGTGGGAAGGAAAAGCAGCACCACACTGTAATTTTGTCTCTAGTGATGGGGTTTTCTTTCTAAATCCTGACTGTCAGTTTCATTCACTACTCCAGGATACAAGAAATATGTTTCACCTACAGCTATAACGTCTTCTCTCCTGCCTATATGTCACCATATAATAAAACATGCAGCAGTTTTATGGTCACTGTAGAGTTATTACAAGACATATGTGTACAGAGCACACTGGCTTATATGACCACCCACCCAAGTGATTAATAAAACTGGTTGCCTGCTAGAAGTGGTCTTTAACTAAAGGTTGAACAAAATTGGTCTGGAAACCTTGAGAATAATTTAGAGTGGTTGCTTAAATCACAAACACACAAAGTCTCCAGGAAGTGGATCTTCATGTAGCTTTCATCATTAACGTTTTTTCTCTCTATGGTCTCAACAACTTTAAATAGAACAACCTACCAAACAATATTTATGTTAATTTGTTTATTTGCTGCCATAGCAAAAAAACCCAACAGCAACAACAGTGCTAAGGGAACAAGTGTGAATAGTAGAGAAGAAGTGCCTCGGTTATGAGTAATTTCTGTCCCTATTTTAAACATACTGAGCAAATTCTGCTCAGTTACACCAGCCTAAATTGGAAAAAATTTAATTCCGTGAGAATTGAGGACAAAATTTAGCCTGCAATTTCAAATCACCACTTCATAGAATAACAAAATCCAGCTATTAATTTTATAAATTACTCTCATCATATTTTATGCATTACTTGTAAAATTTTCCTTGCATATAGCTTAGTTATATGCCTAAACTGAACATAAATTAATTTCCTTATGTGTTTTTCTGCTTGTTAATAACTTGAAAGCCACAACAGTAGTGATCTTAACTTATATCAGAGAGTAAAATGACCATTCGATCTGCAACAGAAAAGATAGGACATGCAGATACAGCAAGTCTGCTCTGCCAAGACAATACCACCTTATGTTTGGTTTTTATTGTACAAATCAGGTTGTAGTGTAGAGTACAGTGAGAGCCCTCAGAAAAACAGATTTACTCCATGGTTTTCTAGATCCTCAGTTCACTATAAATAGAAGCACATGAAGACTGTTTGGGAGACATTATTTGTTCTGTATATATCCTATCATTAAGGGGGCTTACTCATTTTCTACCCTGTCTTTAATCTGGAAAAGACAAAAAAATAAGTAAACAGTAAATTTAGGCTAGAAACTTCTCTGCTGTTGACCAGCTGAGTCCATGTCATACTGCCTCCCAGTTAATGCCCAGCTGCCTTTTTTAAACTCTCCTTCTGCTTCAATTCCATAGAGTCCATCTGCCAGGCAGAAGTCATGTAAAATGCCCAGAGAGTCACTAGATAGACTTCAGCATTTGCTAACTTTAGTTAAACTCACCAGGGACCACTGTAAAGACTTGTGCAGAACTAACATAAGTCTTGGGTATTTGATCCAGGGTTTAATGTTACTGTTTCCAGCCAACACAAAGGTTTTGGGGTTTACTGTTCCAGTAAAAAGGCAAAAAATTTCTGACAATGCAAATTGAATAGCTGACAATAGACATTGACTATTTCAGATGAGTTTGAATTTGTTGACTTTATATTATAGAAATAAGCAAGCTCAGACATCTTCTTAGGTCTTCAAGTGGTGTAAATCAAATATAAACTACACAAATTCAGTGGAGTTACTTGGATTCGAATAGATTAGAACCTGACTCTGCATCTCTTGCAGGCAGTATTCTTCAACACCCCACCAGTATGTAAATGGCTCTGGCCATTCACAGTCACATCCAGAGAGTCTCTGACAGATGCCTTTCAGGGCAACTGCTACTACATGGTTATCTCAAGTCATGATAGAGTGATTTAACAGATTTTCTCTTTAACCTTGTGCAGGTGTCAGAGTGCAGGTAATGAAGATAACAAGTCCATGCCTGCCATCAAGTGCATCCTTTCTAGCCTCCCTCTGCATCAGCCATTCAGAAGGGCAGTTATGGAGCCTCTTCTCATTCCAGCTCAGGGAGACATACTGCAGTGGCCAAATTCTCATTGTGCTTTCATTCAAAATCACATGATACAACAAGATCTGAAGAGTGACTGCCCTTCTCTAACCCTAACCTCCAAAAGCTTAATGCAAGACATCCATGCCTTTTTGGTTTAAGTATGAAAGAGGGGAAGAAAGTATCATTTTACTGTGAAAAGTCAATATTTCATTTTAAATAGAGAAGCAGTGAGGCCAATCAATAGGCCTTGCCCGATGCACATTTATGGAAGAAATTAGTTCAAGAGAAGTTGGGAGGTTGAGCGGTGAAACCACAGACTAAGAAAAGGGACTCCAGGACAGAGCCTCCTGTTCCTTCAGCCTGTAAATTTTAAGATTTCCTAAAATCGTGTCCATCCAGCAAAATCAGTTCACACAGCAGTACATGGCAGCAGACAGAATCAGCTCCTGCTATTCATGCAGGTTAAAATTTGGGGCAGTTTCAGTTGTCAGTTCATGCATTAGGGAACGAGAGTCATATGGCTTTTCTGGGTCTGGGAATAAGAGAGTCACCAGTGTGAAAACAAAGGAAGACATGGTAAAAACTAGAAGCTACTCAGAGAGTCCTGAGGTACCTGTTTTCAGAAAACAATCAATTCTGGGATGCAAGGAAAGAATTTAAAAGCTCCCTGGAGCTTCACTGCAGTGTTCAGTACTGTTCCTCATGTTACCCAGTACAAATAAAATGTGAACTCAATATGCCTATGTAAGTCATATTCAAACTCCCTTTTCCCTTTCCTTTTAGCTTTCTCTTTCATGTCTTTCTTCTTTGATTTTTGAATGAAATTTCTGCCTTTCCTTTGTGGTCAACCAAGCCAGCCATCTAATGATCTCTTGAGAAAAAGACTCTTTTCAAGAGTTAGTAATCATGTGCAAAGAATTTTGGTCATAAATACTTCAGGGATATTGTCAAGAATAAAATCCAACAAAAATAGGCAAGTTTAAAAAAAAATATGTAGGAGTAGTTCAACAGAGCCAGCTGCACTTCCTACTGTCACACAGTCCTCCATGTATTCTTCAGAACAGGACAATTCAGAGAATCCCAGTAATTTCTTCTGTGGGGGTAAGCTGCTGTTCATGTCCTCAAGCAATACAAGTCTTTCTATGTTAATGGACATGATAAAATTAACACTTTTAACACTGTAAGACATATATAATTCATCTTTCATGAAGTATCATCAGTACCACAATTACCAAAGGGATTTAAGGGACAATTCCAGCTAGCAAACATCCCTGACTTGCAGCTTCTGAAACTAATGTATGCCTTCTCTATCTGTGATGAAAAGGCATCTCCATCTTCACTGTAACAGAGACCACAGCTTTGAAGATCACAGCAACAGTGTGCCCAATAACAAAATCAAATGCTCAGCTCATCTTTGCCAGTCTGGTGTCCTGTGGCTCATCCATCAGTATGAACCCTGACAGCATCCTTAAACCATCCCTTCCTCTCGACCATATAGGTTATGGGATTCATTTTCATGGATAGCGTCCTACAGCCACTTCAGCAACAGGTGTGGCCCTGCCTGTGGAAAACACAGTGTGGTCAGGCAGAAGCAAGTGCTTTGTGGGAATTCAGTCAGCCTCATCAAGTCGGATGCAGCAACTGCCAGAGGCCAAAAACACAGAGATGTTACGTCTTGTTTAACACTTGCCACCTATGAAAGGCAATTTTTAGCAGCAGAGGTTCCTAAGGAAGAGAAAGAGAAGACAGCCTCTAAGACCCTCTAAGAAATATTCAGCATTCTTTTCCACAGTGCAGGTGTCCTTTTCTAAACAAATATTATTTCATTTCTAAAATCTGTTAGATTTCTGCTTTATGTCTGTTTACAGTGACTCCTAAAGTATCCCTAAGCAATTTTGAAGCGGTGAATTTATAGGAAATTCTCTCTATAGCTGTGGTTCTCTCTGCCACTAAGAAATGAAGCAAAGAGATTTTTCCCTCAATTCTTTCACCGCACACAAAGTTCTGGCTAAAATATGTGCCTAAATAAAGCAGCCCTGTACCCTTGTTTTTTCTCCCTTGTCTGTTGTTATGATGGAGCAGAAGTTTGTTACTCCTGTCAAAGCTCCAGTGGTACATCAGGACTGAAGTCAGATGGGAGAGAGAGGACATGTTTACTATGTCTACATGTTACAGGCAACACCTGTGGGGCTTGCACCAGGATTTGGCTGTGGCAAAGCAGGCAGTCACTACATGAGCACTGATGGCTGGAGGGCAAAGAGCTCCTTTCCAACAACCAGGAGTACCAGGTGAACTGAGTTTCTCTTAAATGTCTAAAGAAATAGCCATATTTAATGATCATAATATCCTTGGAAGCAGTCTGGGAGAAAGAAAAGTTTAAAACATCCAATTCATTTCCAGTGAATCTGGTTCATACATCAAAATCTGAAGGCAGAGAAAAGCACTCAGCAGCAACTGCACTGCTCAAACTAACAAATTACTTTTCTCAAGGTTTGGACAAGTAAATAGATGCTCTTATTACGTGTTTATATGAATTGTTTGAAATGATTTATTGGTTTGTTTTCTCATTAAAATCTACAGGCTCTGAGTATCTCTCAACTTGTGTTGTATCTGTTAAATTTTATCAGCCACATGCATTTTAATTTGGCTCTATTAATGGCTGCAGCTTCTTGAGTTTGAATAGACCATGGGGAATAATGCAAGGATCTATTTTAAG
>VYZP01042971.1:0-35968 GCA_013400635.1 Hypocryptadius cinnamomeus
AGGGAGGCCACTGTGGAAGCGAGGCTGGCCTGGTGGCATGATGCTCACACACGTCCCCTCAAACATCGCTCCTCATGGGCAAGGGCTGCTTGGCAGCACAGATCATCCCCTCTCCCACTGTGCAGCATCTCTGGTGGAAATCTGCTGGGACTGTAGTATCATTTCATCTAGGATTGAGAATCCTGTTGTAGTGTTTGTTAGATCCTGCGCTTAAATGAAACATCCTGAGGATCATACTCTGGTTGCTGCCTATCATTTAGTTTTCCATTGCCTCAGCATATTGGTGGCACCTGCAATTTCCATTTTGAAAAAGAGGAAAGTTGATTCTTGGCATTCCTAAAATAAAAGCAGTAAAACATGTTTACATGAAGGCAAGATAAGTGCTCTTAGTATTTGTCTACAAATTGCTTGAATTGTAGCCATGTCTCAAAATGCTGCTGTTAGCCTACAGTACAGATTTGAGAAGTTCTGAAGTGCAATATGGAAATAACTCTTTTTTAGGTATTTCAAGATGTTGATTGAATTGCCACCAACCGATGTTGGTATCAGGCAGATGACGGCAATAGAACCAAGCACTGAAATCATTGCATTATCTGCTGCTATAGAAATGCTCTGAAAATGTTGATGAAATGCCCTTCACGTTTTAGGTTTGTAACAAACATGAGGTGAACCTGCCTAGGTGTTTGAGAGACATCTGTCAGGTCTGGAATAGCATTCGTTAGCTACAACAGGATACTGTCCTTCTGATGGGTTTTCCTGTATTTTTTTCTGACAGCAGAACTCTCTTATTTGGGGGTATTCCTGCCCCCTTTTGTTCCTCTAACTGTGGTGTTTCATTTCCTGTTCTTCATGTTGTGTTTTGACCAAATTTCCCATGAGTGTGTCAGGACTTTCACAGAACACAAACTTTTATTTTCAATCAGCTTTATTTTCAAGTATGAGCAAGTGGGTGTTTGAGTGGGTGTTCCCTTGAAATGCTGTGGCCCTATCCACAACTTCAAGGTCTGTAGGCAAATGGCTGAAGAGGAGTTTCTTTGACTTTTCTCAGTTCCTTGTTAGATTTAGAATTTCTCTCATGAGACTTCTACTTCTTAAAAAAAACGTGAACAAACTTTCTGTGTGGGAAATACAGCTTTACAATACCTGTGTGGGATTAGCCTCTGGAAGTGGGTAACTTTGGAACAGCTGTGTGACATGGCAGGAGCTAGAATAAAGCTTATTAAGAAGCATCAGCCAGTAGAGTGCTTACTTACTGAGGAAATGGGCAATGTTTGTGTTTACTGTGTGTATGTAGATTGGTCCTGTGTGGCACCATGGGCTGACTCAGCACACAAAATCCACCTGTCACCCTTGGCTGTGTGGCTGGATCTGCAGTGAGCTGCACACTCCAGATTCTGGCTCCACTGCTGCCATCAGCAAAGCTTTGCAAGAACCACTTGGACTAAATCTACAAATGACACTTGCAACCTATAGCTTGCCCAACTTGTAGATGTCTTAGTTGCCTGATGAGCTTCCTAAGGCTTTCTGTATTAGGAATTGCTATAGTAGCAGTGAGACCCTGAATGGGGAATAATGAGCATAGACTCCACGATTGCAGAAGGCTGATCCATTGCTTTATATATATATTTACTATACTATACTGTACTATATACTTATACTATACTATACTATGCTATACTCTACTATGCTACATGAAAACCCATTGCCCTTTGCCAGACAGTCTGATACAGCTTTGACTAATTGGTCAATCAATCCAAACACCATCACCAGAGTCCAATTAAGAAACCACCTTTTGGTAAACAGTCTCCATAACACGTTCCACATGTGCACAACAACAGGTGCAGCAAGTGAAGATAAGAATTGTTTTCTCTGAGCTTTCTCACAGCTTCTCAGGAAAATCCTGGGAGAGAATTATGTCTCTCTCTGTTCAGAGGCTATGTGATTACCACAGAATTGCTAATGAGAAGTTTGTCAGTGGATTCACCTCAGCCTGAGCTTCTTCCTCTTGCTGCCCAGTGCTGGGAATAGAGACAGGGATTTGTACCTCTGGTCTATGTGGCACAGCCACAGCCTTACCCCAGCCACATTTGTCACACCTGGTTGAGAAACATGGCTTGTGGACAAGGTCCTCAAGAGCTGCCTGTGCCCTGTTCTCTCCCTGCATTGCAGTCCTCAGGAATCCATCACCAGCAGGCACCATCCTTCCCCTCCAAATCCTTGCTGCAGCTTCACTGCATCAGCTGTTGCACAGGATGCTGGAAACTGGGCTCTTCTTTTTTTGTTCTTTGCTTCTCTCCCTTTCCCCCAGTCATCCTCAGAAAGCAACTCCAAAAGCACCAGGTGGCTTTTTCAGTAAGGCAGTGAAGTGCTGCTGATTTAAGTTCTGAGGAATCAGTGGGAATTTTACTGAGTGGAAAGGTGGGAAAGTGACTTCTCATTTTGCCAGGGGGGATTGTCAGTGAGGCAGGCAGGATGAGTGCCATGGGGCATTTCCAGGCACAAATGGTTTCTTAGGGTGAATTTAACCTAGGTTAGCTACCTGTTTCTCACAGTTTGGGGTGAAGGCAAGAAGCAGCCTCCTGTTTGTAACTCTGTGGCCCAAATGTTCCCTCCATGAACAGGATTCCGGCAGTGGGGCTTGCATTTCATGAGCAGTGCTGTTCTGCTGGTGAGGCTACCCAGAGGCCAGAGAAACTCTGATTTTCTGGGTCCTGCTTGGACAGGCACAGAAGTGAGAATTACTTAATTAAACAGGCAGTTAATAGGTAAGATTCAGCAAGCAAATAGATACAAGACTTACCAACCTGAATTAGAAACCTCAAAATATCTGTATTTTGTTATAGGAAAACCCATCCCTATCTCATGTCCTGTCTTGACAGTGGCTTTTAACTTTTATCTGTGAAAGGGCAGAGTAAACACAGCATGGGATTTCCACATATATTTGCACAGGGTTTCTTTTAATGATTTGCATTTTTGGAAGTAAGTTTGTCAGAAGTGTTAGCTCTGAGTTATTTATTTAGTGCCATTATGGTGTTTTCCATTGTATCACTTTGTCTCTACTTCCCCTTCTCTGAGTATTCACTTCTTTATTTGTTTTTGGGCTCTCATCATTTGAATCCTCAGAAGATGAAGATTATGCAGATTGTGCATAGAATACTTGAACTAACTTCTGAGTTTGTCTCTATGGTGGAAGTAGTTAACCAGAAAGATGATGGCTTATTGATAGACTGTAGCCTGTTTGTTTGTTTTTATTATTATTATTATTGGTTTTGTTTTATTGATACATTCCTGTATACTCTCAGGCTATGGACATAGATAGACAGCAATATGATCAAGTGGAAAACACTTCTTGTTTTCATATTATAAATCAAGAGTGATAGTTATTTAGAGAAAACAAAACTGGTGAATAATGTTACTAAAAGTGGAGAAATAATTTTGTGTGGTGAGCAGATATAGAAAAAGAGATACGGAAAAAGAAAAAGAAATTCTATGCAGAAGAGGAAAGAAAGAAAAGTTGTCCTTTTAGATAGTTTGATGAAAGAAATATCAGAATAAATACAGGAAATAGTTTGATTGCATTAGGCTTGTCTGGCATGTTGTGGTAGTATGCTTGAAGAGAAGTGAAAGCCTGGTGTGACTGGTCTTTGCCCTGATTTGTGGACTTTCCCTACTGAACTGCAAGAACTTTCCAGTTCCTCTTGCTGTAGGACTCGTGGCACATCACTGTTGAGGAATGGCAGCTGTGTAGCCTGGCAGTGGGGAAAGGAGTGTTAATTTTCCAAATGCACAATTAATTAAAGCAAAATGCTACTACTAAATCTGAAATGCCTTTTCCAACAGGAAAAAAGCCTTAGAGGAAATCCTAAAGCTACTGGCACTGCTGTGGTGTCCAGATTGCTCTTTGCAGCCACAGAGGGGGGCTGTTGATCCAACAGTGGATCTCTCATTCCTCACTCTGCAAAGGGAGGAAACGGCATAACTCACATTTATTGAGTATGGGGAAGTGTTTTTCAGTGTGCCAATTTAATCAGAGTCCCTAAAAGCCCTTTTTCCCCCATGAGTTATTATTGCTGTATAGACCAAATCAGTCTTTTCACAAGGAGGCTCCATTAAATTACAAAGTCAGGACAAATACTGTCTATTTTCTGAAGTTCTCTGGTGCTGAACCTGCTGACTTGAGCAATATTCAGTTTTTATTGTTCTAATAACTGCACCATATGGATTTTTGCATGCAGTTGATCAATGCAAGGGCACTAAGTCAGCTCACAATGCACCTCATTCCACATACCTGGAATTGTGGGTTTAACTCACAGCCAGTGCCCAGCTCCCACATTTTCCCATCTGAAATTAATTTCCACATAACCATGAGATATTCTGTGTGCTGATAGTCGTAGCATGAACGTTTGCTTTCTTTTTGAGCTGTGATGAGTTTTCCATTTGGAGCATTTCTTTAAAATATTGAGTTCAGCTGCTTCAAAGAGAGGACCATCTTCAACAGGAACAGAACCACAGAACCATTTAGGTTGGAAAAGACCTCTCAGATCATCAGGTCCAACCGTTGATGTAACACTGCCAAATCCATCACTAAACTGTGTTCCCAAGTGCAACATGTATTTTAAATACCTCCAAGGATGGTGACTCCACAAATTCCCTGAGCAGCCTGTTCCAATACTTGACAACTCTTTGTGAAGACGTTTTTTCTAATAGTCAATCTAAACCTCTTTTTTTCCACCCTCCCTTCCTCACATGCATGTGAAATCTGAATTTCTCACTAACTTGCTAAATTCAGCTGAACTATTTTATTCCTTGTATGCCTCCCTGTTATTTCAAAACATTAATATAATATTTTCTGGTATGGCCTTTGCACAGTTTAACTGAAGACTTGAGATACTATTGATGTGTTCTTAAGATCTGTTGATTTTTACCTCCTTGAACTGGAGATCAGTCTCCAGCCAAAGAACGGAATTTGGCAGCTGACAAAGTTTGGCAGCTACACCTGCATGGGAAGCTCACAGGAACAAACTTCTGGTTTGGGATAAGACATAAATGAATATTCCTTAAAATTACTGTTGTCCCAGAAGATTTCTAGCACATCAGGAATTCCCCTGTGAGCTGTAAGCTGAGTCATACCCGTTTAATGAAGAATGTTGCGTAGTTTTAGGGACCTGCTTCTTTCTTCATTGTCAGACTCTTCAGCGTTGGCAGGATTTTGCTGCTAATTAAATGACTGATAAGGACAGGCTAGAGCAGGAAGAGGGGCTAAAAGTCCTTCTCCCTTCCAGGAAGCTGACAATAGCCACTGAAGGAGCATTTCAGTCTCTCCTCTGATTCCACTTTCTGCATTTTTCCCTCTTGACAGGCAGTGGGCCATCCTCATTGGCTTCTCTTGTGTCCTACATTGCCATAAAGCAGGTTAATGTCCTCTCTCTGGTGAGCAGTGTCTTCCCTGACAGTAACTCCAGAGTGGGCCAGGAACTGATGCTGGATGAGGCAGAAGCTTCTCCAGGTGCTCCTTTCCTGGTACATTTGTTTCCCAGCAAGATTCTTATAACTAAGCTGAAACACAAATGATTTCACCCTGCCATGGACTCATACGAAAAACACTTTCCAGAATAGCTAATTTGTTTTGGTTTGGGGTTGTCTTTGTGTTGTTTTTTTCTTTTCTTTTCTGAATATTTTATTAATTCCTTAACTATAAAATGGTCAGCCTGTATCTATTTAATTCTCTCTCTACCCACCCCACCCCCTTGGTGCCCTCCCCAGCCAATACCTTTTTTTTCTCTTATGGATGCTACACTCCAGATGCTCTGGCTTGTTTAGGGCAAGTAATTGAGCTGTGATTTTTCACAGCTTGCAAGAGAGTCCCATGTGAAGCTTGTTACTGCAGTGTGAGAACATCCCACTCACTTCCTGCTGCCACTCAAGGACTACTTGAGTGTTATCTGGTAAAAACTTCAGAGAGTGAGTGTACCTCCTGAAGATTCATCTTTATCCAGTGCTAATGACACTCTGACTCAAACATTTGCTTCACAATAGGCAAATAGAGAGTCAATTTTCAGATTTTCAATTTTCAGATACAGGGTCCTTTCTGGAGGACTACTATTTGAGATCCCAGCTTGATAGAAAGACCTCAAGGGCATTTTCGTAGAAAGTGGACATAAAATCTGTATTGACACTTCCTTCTTTCTGCACTTCTCTTGGTACAATGTAATCTGTTGTTTAAGATCAGCTGATCCAACTGATATCCTTGGATCTGAGCAGCTACCTTTACACAGTTCTGCTCAAAAGAAAAAAAAAGTTTTGTTCAGGACTGTCCTCATGTTCCATATATATATATATGTGTGTGTGTATATATATATGTGTGTGTGTGTGTGTATATATATATTTATGTGTGTGTATTATATATATATATAAATATGTATGTACGTATATAAATTAATAAGGTAACGCCCTGCTTGCTGCTGCATTACACAGCATGAAGCAGCACACCAGCAGCAGCAAGGATGGTGAGAAGTTGTGTTCAGAGGGCTGCTGAAGAGCGTGCTGATCCAGTCATCTTGAGGGCTGCTTTAGTATGTATGTGACTAAAGCACCAGCTGCACATGAAGTCCATCAGTCAGTGGCATTAGACAAAAATAGGTATTGGGCAAAAGACTCAGTTTTGAAGCAGAACCTGTTTAACACAAGGTGACTGAATGCTCTTCCAGTTGCACAGCCATACAGTAGAAGCTGGGTTATTTTCAATCCCTCTTCTAACAAACTGACTCATTGAGAGCTGCAGTTGTCATTGTTTCATAAGGCCAAAACACTGGAGCTCAGAAAACTTGCTCATAATTAAAGGCTGGGAAAACAGACAAAGCCCAGTTAAAGCTGTACTTAGTGTTAAAATATCTGGGTGAAATAGTGTCAGTGGAAGACAGCTTCATACTTTGTGTACTCCTCTTTTTACCTCTCATTCAGTCAGGCACAGCTCATTGTCAGCTGAAGTGCAGAGCACAACTTCTGTATGATTTCACCACTGTGCTCCAGTGCTGGGAATCTGCTGTGCACTCACATTCTCATCCTACCTTGCCTGGAGGTAGGTACCCCCCCAGTTCTGTGTTTCCCTCCCAGGCCCAGGCACATCCTGCACTGCTGCTGACAGAACTGTGGCCAGGGCTGGGCCCAGTGTGTCTGCACCTGTGAAATAATCACTCACTGTCCCTGGACTGGAACCTCCTGTTCTGATACGGCCTTACACTTTAATAAAGTAACTACCTTTCAAGGGCTTTTGGAAATAGAGCTCATGATGATTAAACTGGTTTCACATGTTAGGGCCATACTTCCTACCTCAGACTTCCTTATTTTAGAAACAGGCCAGGAACTTTTGGAGCTTTTAGTCTATTTCTTAGCATTGGCAGAACGGAACTGCCCTTTAGGAGCACCAAACTAATTGCCAAAATTAACAGTAATTGTTTCTCTACTTTCTTTTCCTTGCTGGGAACTTTGCACTCCTGGTAGTTTCCAGATCTGGAAGAGTAGAGCTGACTCAGGGCAGTTTGGCCCCAGTTCTACTCCATAGAAATGTTTACATTATCCAAAGGGCTGTGAGCTCCATGGTTTCTAGGACAGCCTGTCTTCTGAGCACTTTAAGATGTTCCTTCCTCTGGTCTTTTTACTCCAGACAGAACTTCCCTTGTGTCTGAGCTTCAGTCTTTTTCACGCTGCCTTTGCAAAGGCACCACCTTTTGACCTTACATTTCCCCACACTCAGCTTGTCCTCCCAGCACGCTGCAATGTTTTCAACCCCATGTAGATTTTTATGCAAGACTGCATGTGCTTTGTCAAAATCTCATTCCTTTTTATTTTTACCTCATCATAAGGTCTGTCCTCTCCACGATTCTGTGATGGTGGATGCTTCTGCCTCCTTACCACCTCACCCTCTGCTTAAGAGGTCTTTCAATGCATGTCAAGAGTGACTGTACCATAGAAGCTGGAGAGTAGGTACCTCAGGAAAAGGCAGCAAAACCCATCTTGTACATGTACTTACACAGAGGTTTCTTCACTTATACCAAACTTTTGCCAAGATTTCATTTCATTTCATCCAAATTCTCGCCAATTGCAATTATGGCTTTTCTTTAAGGTAGCTCTTTTGCTTTCTTTAAGTAGGCAAAACAAAGTGAAGGCGGTCTCCAAAATTACCCTGGAGAAGCAAGATAGGACACTCAGGGAGTGTTTAGGCTTTGGATATTTTCCTTGGGAGAAAGACACGATTTTTCCCCTCTTAACAAACTGAAAACTGCGTGTCAAAGATCTTCGCAGTTCAGGTGGTTTCACTGAACTGGTGCTTAAGGGGAAGTTCTTCCAAAACAAGAACTAAGAATATTTTAATAGTGGCCAAGGTTATTTGCATTATCACAAGGGAATGGCTCACATGTTTGGGGGGAGGAGGGGGAGGGGTCAGGGAAAGGCATATAAATTACTTGTGTGTTGCCTTGTCTTGTTCAAACGGAAATGTTCTTAAACCAGAATTTTTTATTCCTACCCTCACTGATTAAACCACTGCAGACCATTATCATCTCAGAATTAATTTCTGCTTCTATCCTTCATGCAATCAATTCCAATGTAAACAGCTGCTGGGTAAAAGAGGTGGCATATGACCTTAAGCAGCTCCCTTCACCTTGAAGTTACTGCTCGTTATCTTCCCAAGCTCCATGTGCAGAGAAGCATGCCCTGGCATGTCAGGAGCTTAACTGCTTATTCTTTATTTTCACACAGTAAGAGACTTCTTTGCTCAGTTACTCAGAGGGAAATTGCATACAAATCCAAGTTGAACATTTCATGACCTTGTGTGGCTCTAGAAATACTCAAAATTTTAAGAACAAAGGAGTTACAGCAGGTTCCTATTCAGGAGATCTGTATCTTGGAGCTTCTGCTGGTGGCACCGGGAAGGCAGCAGCCTGACACCTGGGGAGTTTGCTCACTTAAAGCAAGCTGGAAAAGGGTTCCCTTGGTTAAATAAATGGGACACTCGTATTTTGTTGCATAGAAAACCTTTATACTAGAAGGAATATTAACTAAAATATAAAGTTCTTACTCTTTTACTGGATGGATTCTTATAAACATCTGCTGCTGTAAATTGGTAGCAGTGCCACTGAGTCATAAGTAAATTAACAGTGCTAGTGTCTGTTAATGATTTCTGGCAATGGAAGGGTTCATTTTTACTTGGCTTCAGCTCAGAGGAATATATGTAGTCACTGGGGCTTGCCTTATTGTTAATGAATGAAAACAGGCACCTTACAGGGACAGATAAATCACATCTAAGAATAGTAACATTCTTGTTCAGACCCATGCAAGAACAGTGTTGTTACAAAGGTATGGGCGTAGCATAAACAGCAGCTGCTCTTATGCCTGATACCTGGAAACTCAAGAATGTAGACATTTTTCCAACTTTTTGCTATCCAGTGAATTTTCAAGTGGGTGGCACTGCACAACCCTGAAAACAGTTTCTATTCTCTGCTGCAATACAAACCCACGCTGTTGAGAAGCCAGGTTTCATCTGCAGTGAAGTTTCTGGTAACACAGACTCTGTGTGCAGTAGATTTTGGCACAAAGACTGTGCCAAGTGGAGTGATGAACACACAAGTTCAGAAAATACAAGGGGAACAGAACTACAGCAGACAAATCTTGAAAAAAGCGTATTTATTTTAAAGTACAACCCAAAGTTGTATCTGTAAGAAATGCACATGGTATCTTGTTTCTTGCACAAGTCTTGGCTGTGTGCATTTCACTTCAACTTAAAAATGCATTCAGGTTTACAAATGTACAAACAGCATAAAGTGTATTACAGTCTCAACAGAATGCTCTTACATTCAGCCACTTTGCTCTTAAGGTTTTGTGTTGGTTTTGTTGGTATTTTTTGTTGATTTTTTTCCTTTTTTTACATTCTTACAACCTGTGTTAACAAAGACAGCCTTATTTTAAAAAAATACTCTGCATTTTAGCACAAAGTGCCTTTTGATTTTAAATTAGAACTTGGAGGATAACACTGGAAAAAATTTAAAAACCCAAACTTTTCATGAAAGTATTGCATGCCAGGACCATTTTAGAGTTCAAATTGTTTCCTAAATAAAGATGGCAGATGGTAAAATATGAAACCAGTGAAACTGTTCATATTTACAGGCTTTAGCTGTAGTTGGGATTTGTGACCACACCCAGACATTTCCAAACTTATCTGCAATCTCACACTACCATATCTCAGGACAGACTTTAAAAAGGAGCGAGTGATGAAAGCATGACTGATGGGGGAGCGGGGCGGGGGGAAGCAACGGCCTGAAAATGATGTTTCAAAAATTTGCATTCAGAATTGTATCATGACCTGGATAAGAGTTCTTTCTTTTTGCTTTAGTTTTCATGAGGATAGTGTGAATTTGACCAAGGATCTGAACTTCTTCTTCCAATTGTTGGGCTCCAAATTCTCCAAGGATTGTAGGTCTGTCCCATGTCTTCAGCAGGATTGGCAACGGTGGCAGCAGCGGGCGGCGGCGGAGCAGCGGCGGAGTTTTCACTACCCATTAGATCAATGCCTGACAAGGCGTTTGTTGGAGTGGTGAAGGGAAGGCCACTGTTGAGATTACTTGACCAAATGGAACTGCTGAATGGAGTGGTGGACCACAGGCCACTGGGGTTGCCCAGGATTGACTGCAGTAAAGACAGAGCAAGGTAAGTGGCAGTTTGATAAGCCTTGATTTCCACCTTGTTTACAGCCCCCCAAAAGAAACGTATCCAAGCAGCAGCATCAAGAAGTCTGCTCTGGAACCCCTTCCATCCTCACTGCAACACAGAGCTCTGACCTGCCTTTACAAGAGCTTGCCCAGAGGAGCCACACTGCTCCTGCAGCTGAATGCTGCGGGAGCTGCACAGGCTGCAGGGCGCAGTCGCGTCACAGCTCTCGAGCTGTTTTCATTGCAGCTGAGACGTCCCCGTACCAGAGCTAATTTAAGCACTATGAGTATTCAACACAAAAGGGTCAGAACGCTTACGCTTAAACAAACCAGTTAGATGAGGTAGATAAAAATGGTTTAAGTCTCAAAAAACAAAAAAAAATTTCAAGTTGCAATGAAAGAGAACAGCAAAGTTCTTTTTTCATCTTTTTTTGCTGTTTGCAGATTTATCGCCCTGTAGTCAGACCTTGTCTGTTTTGGATGAATCTACTCGTGTTCAGTCCCACTGTACCTATTCCATACTCCCAGTATGTACTTTTTCCCCACCCAGAATTTCTCCAGATGAAGGGAGAGGGGATAGGAGAACTGGCCATTTCTCACTGAGTTCCATAAAGTCTGTCCTGGCTCCAAGACACTTGGAAGTCTCTGACAAATGGTCATGGTGCAGATGCAGGTGAATTCCAGCACATCACAAATGCATCTGAGATACACAGGACACGTACAGCAAGCCTAGAGAATATATGCAGGAACACAAGGCCCAGGTTCTGTCAACTGTATTTTACTAAAGCCTGAACAAACAGCAAGCAGAGGAACCTGACCCGTGGTGTGGTGGAAAGTGATACCAGGAAGCAGCCAAAGATGGAGATGAGAAAGGTTAGCATAACTTTCTGCTAATATTAGCACAGAAACTGCTACATGTAGGCTTCAGGCACTACATAACCCAGTGTCAACAGATTTAATGTACATACACTGTAAATTCAATTTGCAAATACACTGGAAACTTGATACACCCAAAAGGCAGCAGACTTGTTGAGTAAGTGCTGTTAGGTACAAGCATCCTTATGTTTGGATTTAGTGGCTGGAGATAGGGCACCCCTTCCCAAGATCTCTGTCCTTAAATAACACACCAGTATCAGTGTACCCTGCATCTGAAGATTTAAATAAAAATCTCTTTAGGAAAGAAAACAAGGTAGAATCTGAAAATTTCTTCTGCTCTGGAATGAAGAAGACAGGCTCAGTCTAATCATAGCTGAAACTGGCTGGATGCTAACATACCACAAAATTTGCTACCAAGGGCTGGACAGGAGTTCTGAGCATTACTTGGGGTTAACCAGGCCAACAACATCAGGACTCTACGATGTCACTGAGAAACTGAGCCAGACCAGGGTCACAGTGCATTACTGTCACATAAATAAATGGTTATACTTAAGCTATGCCAGCATTTGGACTACTAAGCCTACAGCACAAAACACTCACTCTGCTGCTCGGGAATACCCCAACACACTAAAAGTCCACCCTATTTCCTGCTGCAGGCAAGAGGCAGGAACTATTTGTTCCTACTTATCCCAAAAGTGTTTGGGAGATCATGATAGAAAGGCACTTGCTCATAAATCAGAAGCAACCAGGAAAGGAGCAGCAGAGAAGAGCACTTCCACTCAAGGCTGGTGGAAGGAGGTACAAAGTGGCTGGCAAGCAGAACTACACACAGAGAAACAGAGGAATGGGGAGTAGGAGAATGTGGTTAGAAAGAAACCTGGGGAGAAATACCAGCAAGGCTGCCAGGCTGAGGGGAGATGTGATCCAGGAGGCAAATGCTACTTAGCACAGAAGCAGAGTTGTGCGCACAATGAGAAAGCAAGAGGAATAAGGAAGGAGAACAACCAAAATCAACTCTCCAGAAACCTTCCTAGAAAAAGGGCAACACAAGAGCCACTGCCTAAGCGCTGTTTGCAACAATGGCTTTGGCTCCTGTCCCAGAACACAGGAAGGGGCAGGGCCCTGGCTTGGTACCTGCTCTCTTACCAGGCACCTAGAGCAAGGAGGCCCAGTAACAGGAAAAGCCAAGCTTTCCTGTTCTGGCTTGCCATAAGCACTTGAAAATACCCCTATCATTTATAATAGCTTTGAGTATTTCAGTCAGTTTGCTCCTTGCTTCTTGTTTATGATGTGATCTTCTCCTTGAGTAAGCTCCTAAAATATTTCCTCCCAAATCAAAGTACTTAAATGGAGTACCTGACACTTCTTCTATATCATTTGTCTGGCTTCCATCTTGATGCTTCCTGAAGCACACTTCTAAATATTTTTCAGAGGCAGCTGGGAAATACGAGTTGAGAGCTAGAGAGCTTGTTCTGGTTGTCCTCAAGCCCTCCCTCTATCAAATGCTGAGAAACCTGCCCTCCATGTGACCAAGTACCAAACATCTTTCCTTGCATAGTTCTAGTGAGGTTCCAGCTCTGGTTGTAATCACATGACAAGAGTGGGATCTGCAAGCTTGTGTCTATAAGAAGCTGTGTGACCTTCTTTGGCTTCCCCTGTCCCTGCCTTCCCCCACTCCATGTGAACTGCTCCCAGGTGAAGTAAACACTGCCTCTTACTCACTACAAAAACATTTTCAGAAGTCAACATGAAGAAGGATTTCAGCTGGCAGTGAAGACAGCTGTTGCAGCATAAGTTCTAGTCTGACACAAGGATGACAGCGCAGCACTACAATCTGTAAAAGTTAGGGTTTTTCTCCTTCTTTTGCTATACTCAAGATCTTCATCAAAATAAGTAGTCAGTTTAAAGACTTCATTTTGTGTTCAATCCTTTAGTGTTTTTTCCTAAACTGAAAAGAATATATTTAAGGTCTTTTAGATAGTTTTTTCTGGGACCTTTTGTTAATTTACAAACAGGTGTAACACTGGATTCAGAAAGCAGAATCAAAGTGTGGAAGTTATCATATTGCCTATTTTAGAACTGTCCATCAAAGCTGAAGTAAAATATGCAGTGTCCAGCCATGGCACAGGAGCAAACCTGAAGGATGTGGGAGCAGAACACACTTTAAGTGCTGCAAGGTGCTCTTGTGACAAATATTTTTATGGGAAGCAGTGTACATAGATTCTTTGTCCAACAGCCATGTCAACTGAAATACACCAAGATGAATATACGTCAATTCCCTCTTCTTTTATTCTTCAGTTAATTTCTTTTCATCCCAATTCCTCTGAATTAAATTAAATGGCACATACAGAATAGGTTGGTAACAGTAATAAACCACTGTATTTGGATGGACTGAATACTTACTGCAGTTGTATGAGTTGGGGAACTTGAGCTTGTTGGCCAGGAGGGTACAGAATCTGTAGCTGAAGGATCCCAGATGGATGATGGAACATTACTGAATTCATTCCAGTTTCTCTGAACATCCTGCCCATAAGCAGATCGAGCTAAACCGAGCTTGCTAAAAACCTCTAAAAATAAAAGAAAATAAAAATGAGTAGATTACTCTTCCTCTTTTTCCAAGAACAATACTTTTCACTGTTATTTCCCATATTTTTCTAGCAGGTCCTGCTGCAGTGATATTAGAAGGTAATGCAAATCTCATCTCATGTGACCAGCATCAGGCAGGGCCACAAAGTTTGTCCTGGTTATAGTGGGGAAAAGAGTTGAACCCTTGCTGTGAGTAATTCAGTCCAGCCTAAGCACAGCAGCACTCAGAGTCCTGGCAGTTCTCTGCGACTGCAGCACTCATTTGTCTTGCATCACTCCCTTCCCAGGTGACTCCTGGGAAGAGGCAGCACTGGGAGGGCCCCAGCCCTGACTCCATCTCTGCTATGAGAAGGAAAAAGGAGCACCAGCAGTCATGGCTTTCCTGCTTCTCACACACAGAACTGATCCCAGGCCTTTTACTGGTGCCCTCAGAGCCATGGGTGCCAAGTGTTGCTGATGAAGAAGAAAGAACCCCACAGCAGCAGCTGCCATTGTTTGCATTTCCAGCAGACATCAAACTGTTGCAGTAAATAGCACTTTTCAGTAGACACTGATGCCACATCCAAAGTTTACTTTGCTTATCATCTTTTCAGCCACCTCAAAACACACCACATGTGCCCAAGTACACAGAGCATCCACGCTCTGCAATCTCAATGCCTGGCCACCTCTATTACATTTATGGAAATGTACCCAAATATTTAAATACATTAATTAATTGCTGGGTTTAGTGTGTATCAGTTCACTGTGTAGTTATACAAATACTGCAAGAAAACACAAGAGGAAAGCAACACGAGGGCTGGGCCACTGCCTCACTTAACAGAGCCATGTTTTTAAGCAGGTGTTTATGCTTAGGAAACCACAGGCCTACTGGCACTTTTGTGGGACCTACAGTAAAGTTTTGGGGGAGGGATGGAGAGGAAGAAGACTAAGGAAATAACCCCCAAAATCCAGAAACTTCACTGCAACAGAGAAACTCCAAACCCAAGCATTCTCAGCCCATCAAACACTCCATGAGATTTCACTAACTTTCTCTGGAGTGAAACTCAGAATATAACACCAAATTTTTAACAAGTGTTCCTACACAGTCTTCCCTTTTAGGAGTGAAGATGGAAACACTGTCTGTATTTAGACCAGTGGCATGAAGACACAACATCTCTCTACCTGTATTTGAATATGGAAAAATATTTGAACAGGAAAACTCACCTCCAGTTAAGTTAAAAGAGTGTCCGAATGCAGAGAAGGAGTTGAGAGGTGTGAAATCAGGACTGCTGGGATTGCTGATAGGACTCCACAAACCTGAACTGCATTTTATGCAGGAACAGGAAAGCAATACACAACTTATTACCACAGTACTATTGACAATATTAACTTACTGATCTATATACAAAAGTATGCGTGTATATACGTTTAGCTATTATATTTTTATATATCTATATAAAAATATATAGTTAAACATATACTAAACAAATACTTAATGGTGATCAAGAGTTAGGAAATCAGTTTGGTTTTGTTTTAACAATAGATTTTGGTGATATACATTTTCCTGTGTATACACCCACCTTGGAGTAACACAATAATATAGACAGTGCTCTTTAAGCTATAGAATGAGTATCAAACAAACATGATAGTAGCTCTTTTGATCAGTTTTTCAGAAAGCTCATGGAGTCCAAGGAATAGTACAGTTTTTTTCTTAAGCAGATAAAATTTACAGTGACTTGGAAGGGATACAAATAGACCCATGGACAAGTTTCTTAAAAGTAACAGATGAGTTAACTGGAACCCCTGCTAAACATCCACCAAAACAAACAAAAACTCCAATGCACAAACCTCACTCAGAAAGCAATTCCTTTACATATGGAAACTTGAATTCAAGTCTCTTTCCTACTCCAGAAAGGTTACTGCTTTTTACAACTAACTGCAAAAATGTCAGAAAAGACATGTGCCTCAGGGAATGTGACTGAGTGCAGCTCTGCCCTGCTCCTACTGAAAGCACAAAGCCCAGTGACAGTTCTGGTCTCAGTGTTCAAACAGGAGTGAAAGGCATTGCTGTACAGCAAGGCACTCTGCCTGTGACCCTTCAAGTGAGCTTGGTACACACTCCTCAGCACTGGGAGAGCCAAGCTGATTTCTCATCGTGTGGATGCCCAGGAACAGAATGCTGAGTTACCTGGAATGAGGAGGAAAAAGCTCCCATCACATCCAGAACATCTTTCTCTCTACTTTTGAGTCACTTGTCACTCCTAAACTTTTCTGCAAGGTGAGAGATGATGTGCCTAGACTTTAAAAATAGTTTAAAAAAAGCCTAACCAGAATGAATTCTGTCACTCCCTTCAAAATACCATTAATAGCTCTATCTTCTTTTCTAGGGGTCCAGGTATTTGCCTAGAGAATATAAAAATTACCTGTCAGAGCCATCACTGTCAACAGCTGTGTGGGAAATGCTGATATTGCTGGAAACATCTGTTTTGCTTGGAGAAACCTTTGGTAAACCACTGCCACCTGTGAGAATATGTACGTAAAAAATGAGTAAAATAAACCCCAGCAACCTATAAGAATATTCAGGAAATATTCGGAATTATTAAGAACTCCAAGCTGGTTCCAGTACCTGGACTTTTGTCATAACCTGCAGCTACAGCAGCAAAAGTGGGGTTTCCATTCCTGCCTGGAAGAGAAGCTGCCTTTGCCAGCTTATGTTTGGTACCATTAGGCTGCTTGTTTTTTGTTTCACTAAAATGAGAAAGAAACCAAAAAAAGAGGGTAAAAAATAGTAAGGTTTTGGACTTCAGCAGTTTGATTTAAAAATCAGCAATTTAAGCTAGCATTCAAGAAAATGTTTATAACAGCTCAACAGTTTCATGTAATTGCACATTTTTTCCACTCTGCCACGTTGTACAGCAAGGCAAGATATGCACAGCAGTGTATCTGCAGAAAAGCAGTTTCCATGGGAAGAGGAAATGGGGAATAGGGAGATGTGAAGCACAGCTCCACAAGTGCTCAGTGCCTGGGAAATCAGTAGGAGGTAGGATCTGGACTCACTTGCTGCAGCTGCTGTTGACAATGCTGCTGTAGGTGCCTCCTCGTGGCCCGAAAGCAAAGGAGGTGGGAGGAGGAGGGGGAGAGGGAGAGGCAGGCGTTGGAGAGGGCTGCCGCTGCTTCAGGAAGGCGTCTGCGTTCAGGGTTTGCAGAGAGAGCTTATAGAGGTTGTCTGTGGCTATAAAGAGAAACACAAAACATCCTCCTGTAGGATTTACACTACAGCAAAGGCTTCTCGACCTTCTGCTATCCCTTCTGGTCAAATGGAGGAATTCTGAGAAAGACTGCTTGCTCCCAGTGATGGAAGCAGGAGCTCCTTCTCTACGTTCAACTATGGTTATTCAGGTCTGCTGTTTATTTTCAGAGAGACTGATTTGCAACACAAACAACCAGGAGGAGCTGAGTTGGTTCCCAGGCAAGGGATTTACAATGCAACCACAAAAATTATAACAGTGTCCCAAGCTAACTATTGCATTAAGGTGTTTCTAGTGTTCCCTCTCAAGGACAAATAATCTAATTAGTTCTAAATTTGGCTGGAGCAGACCTGACCAAGCAAAACCCCATCTACTGTAGAAAATACATTTTTTTTGAGCAGTAATTATAATTTTCTTTTTCTCCAGCAGCTTCTGAATCCTGTTCATCACTGAGAGCTGTAGAGTGACCCATGTTCTGCCCACGCCATTTTCAAGCCTCCCAAATCATAACTGATGCTACCAATATGGGGCCTACAGGAGAAAATTGGAGCTCAGCTATGCAGTGAAAAGGAGACAGGAAGATCTATAAACAGATCAAGCCTATCTACAGATATTAACTGCAGAACACTCATTCTGCCATTGTCTAGGGATTACTTACAGCTGCCAGCTTTGTGGAGAGGCACAGAGTCCCACTCTGGTGGTGGAGAATCCTTTTCCCCTTCTGAGCTGCTGGTGTTTCCTAGCTCCTGTGCAGAACCACTGGGGAGAAATTTTGCTAATACTGATGGCCTGTTCTCCATTAACTTACTGCTTGGACCTATTAAAACAAAAGAAAAACCAAGTGTGTGGATAATAAACTGAGTAGCTTTCTTCTCACACCAGACTTAGAATTAAGCACTCAAGAGGGGTTACAGACAATGATATAAAACTCTTGAGGTATTTACAAAAATCAGCCTCACACTACCTCTTGTTTTAGGGAGGTTTCTTGATTTAGAGCTACTCGACAAAAGGTGTGGTGTAGAGATCTTTGATGGAAAAGTTTTGCGCTGCTTGTTTTCCAGTGGGGGAGTATAAGACAATTCCAAGGGACTAAAAGAAAACAGAAATTCTTTTATTTCAAAGCTCTGAGGTACTGAAAAGCACTTTTATACACACACACACATATATATGACCCACACTGCTCCACACACTGCATTAGGCTCACTCATATTCCAGAAGCAGCTTTCACCCAGGATCACAAAACCCATTTGATTATACAGAGGCAACAAGAAATGGCAGCTGCCCTGTTTCTACTCTATCCCTATATATACCCCTGTCAGATCCCCTGCTCCTAATACACTATTGATCTAAATATACAGGACTGTTTTTTAATCAATAATATAAATCTACTTAAATGTACCATCAAATTCAGCTGGCTGTATATTGCTCTTTCTCTCCAGGTATTTGATTCTGTCTCTCAAACCTTCTAGGGAGGAACTATTTTCCCCATTTCTTGCAGAAGAATTCCAAGCCAGCTGTCATTGTGGCCTTTGAAAACTGTCACACGTAATGAACTTGTGAGTTATAAGATAAAGCAAAGTACATAATTGTAAGAATAAATAAGGAGGAGATGTTGCCAGGCAATGTTTTCAGAAATATTTTGAAGAGCATTAATTTCTTCCAACTGTAAACTCAGTCTACTATTAATTACAGCAGGAAAAACACAGCTGATATACCATACCTCCATTTGGTAAAGTTTACCTTTGTGGCACTTGGATACCAATCTGATTTCACTATTTTGGAATGAACTAGCTACAGTAAGACTAAGATTCTTCCTGTTTCCCCCTATCTATGCTCTGCCATCAACCACATGCCAGTAAGGGACAGGGACTGGCAGTGGCAGCAGCCTCCTTTAATAAAGCATCCACAACTGACCTTACTCTATGATATGAAAAAGGAAACTGAGGCTGCAGTTTCCCAAGGGCACCTAAAGGCACTCACATTAATGCTGCCTCAGTGTGCTGCCCCTAGAATCATTAACCCCACTTTTCGTATGCAATACCTGTTATAAAAACCTTAACATTGCTTTGCCTGATTTTCATCGCTGGATTTAGCTCTCTCTCACTTATGTGCTGTGTTTCCATTAAGTAATCTATTATTTGCAAGCTTCAGATATTCCCTGACATCACGAAGGAGGAGAAAGCTGCTTAAAGGTACCTGTTGTTGGCGTTCGCCAAACTGGCAGCTACAACAGTCAAATACAGATATTTTTATCAATCCATCTTCCCTTTAAACATGATACTTTCCCTACTAAACAGCCTTCATTATGCTTACCTGGTTTTCACATCTACAGGGATTTCTTTCTTGATACTTGTAAGCACTTTTTTGGTTTTCTGTTTTACTGGGACTATTTCATTTTCAGGTTTTTCTGCTACAACTTTTCCCTTTTGTTTCTCAGGTTCCTATAAAAGACATAATATCACATTAATAATCATAAAAAGCAAACTCCCTCTTTCATCAGAAAACACGTAACAAAGAGGGCAGAGGAAAGAATGCTGTTGGGAAACATGAGCATTTTTGCAGTATTAAAAGTTTTTTTTTTCATTACTTAATTAGTTTGCCTATAAAATATGGTTTCTATTTTTTCTATTTAGAGAAGCAGAAATGGAAATAACAAATTAATGAGCTTCAACGAGATCTGATGTTTGCAAATACACAGCTCCCCTGGCCACGGCCTCTGAATCTATTTAATATGATGCCAGCTCTGTACTGAGACCTTTACTACATCTGCTGCATGCAGTCCAGGCCACCTAAAACACACTCTTCAACAAAGCAAATAATATGAGCAACTTCACCATTCAGTTTATTATTTTCTTTAACCACACTTCTAAGACTTTCTAAATACAAGTATATTCTCAAATAGCCATCCTGAAAATACCAACTGTAACTTCCAAGTGACAACTTACTAACTGTAACCTTTAAAATATATCCCATGCATTTCTTTTTTCACACAGCTATAATTCCTGTATTTTACAAAGTTCAAATTTAAGATACCAAAATTTAGGATTGGTTTTCTTCCCTTTGACATTTCCTCTCCTTTGTTTTGCTCTCCAGAGTTTGCTTTAGGACAGAGTATCTATGACAATCCTACCTCTACACAAATTGCAGACATTAGTTTATTACCTTGGAGCACGTGAGCTGAATAAGTTAAGCAAGGGTAGGGGTATCGTATAAGGTAATTAAGTTAACTACGTGCTGACAAGTTACCACCATTGATCTGAGCCTCTATAACTGGCAAAAGTCATGATTTAGCATGCACCTTAATTACTGAATGAAATTAGCACCCACACTTCGGCATTTTATTCTGCAAATAGAACAGGAGATAATTACCACAATGCAGCTGACAGCTGCTGGCTAATTCAAGTCACAGTCACCTGAGCATTTTTAGTCCTGAAACTGCAGGACTCAAGAATGTCCACACTCAGAGGTGCAGATTTGATACAGTGAAGGCAAGAATTGGGAAATGTGCTTTTTAATTAACATTCTTCCTTTATTAGGTATTACATGAGGATGGTGTGGGGGAGAGAGACTGTGTTCCTACTGCAACAGGTGACACACCCCTTTTCTCAGCAGTGCCATACCTCTTTGAGAAGTGGTTCTGTATCTGGGTTGGAGGTTTCTGTTGTGGTTGAAGAACTGTCATCATCTGCCAAAGAATCCTTCAGCTCATCCTCCTGTTGCTTTCCTTTCCCTCTTCTGTCCTTTTCTTCCCGCTTCTTCTGTGGCTTAGTCTTGCGCTGAATCGTTTTCCCTTTTCCTAGAAAGATAAGGATATCCACCTCAGATGCTCAGCAGCAGTGCTCAGAGACAGGAGAGTTCCCTTCATTTCAGAGGCTACCCCATATGATTAAGCCTCTGAAGTTTGTTGCCTGTTATGACACACCAACCACTTTTGCTCCTTTGCACCAAATGTGAGCATAAGTAGAACCCTAATGACCACCACATTTATGCTCCTGAGCTCTGTTCTCATTGCCTCTCCGTGGATGTAGGCACCTGGTTGCCTACAATTCTTCTCTGCTCTGTTCCTGGCATTCCTCCTAAACACCATAGAATCCAATTTGACAGTTTAACCACATAACATTAGATTTAAACATAAATTTCTGAGGATGGCAAAAGCTCTATCATCCAAACAAATGAAGAACAGAAATGATCAGCATGCTTGTCAGTTGAAAAAAAAAACCTCAACAAAACAACTTGAAATAAGACTAGTGTGGATGAGAAAAATCACTAACAGTATTTGTCTAGCAATGAGGTAAAAACCCCAAATGACCAAAACCTGAAAATCTCACAGCCAAGTATACTTTCTCCTTCTGACATATTTTATTCCTCCAGAGTGGACTATTCTCAGTACAAAGCAACTGTTCATGTGTGTGCAGAGTCTTCATAAGCTTACCACCTGCTGTTGTGCTCTCACAGGATTTGAGCTTTCACAACAGTCTGACGTCTTACTAGTGCCTTTACTCACAGGATCCTTCTAAGACACTGCTCTTCAAAATAAGCACTCTCATTTATGAGCCACACAGTGCCTGCATACAGCCTCCTGGATGGATTTAACTGTTCACTCAGATAAAGACTCAAGTAACCTGTGCTGAATAACTGGATTCTGCCTCTTCTGGAATTTGTACTAGCTCGAGCTGGAATTGAGACTGGAAGCACCGTGACAGCTGTTATACTTCATTTGGCAATATGGTTAAGTTCGTACCAAGCCAGAAATTTGCCTTCAGTATTTTGGCAAATACCAGATACATATCAGTGCCTTCAAACTTTGTTTTTTAAGACATAAGTATCAGTATTTTCAGTATCTAGGACAACAAAAATATTGGAGATAAAAATATTCTTTTTAGTGTGAATGCAAATAGATATGTAAATACAAGTAGACCTTTCTATGAACATTTTTTCAAGGTTGGCTTCCAGCATATTGGGGGCATTTTGGCTGGGCCTCAGAAGGCCTCATTCCAAAATTTGCTTGAAATGTAGTCTACATTCAGCATTGCTAAACAGTTTAATGTTCATAATTAGAAAATCTATGTAAAATGTTATCATGACATTAAAATGTAACATAAAGCAGCTGTTTCACAAAAATCTAACACAGCCTCCACTGCAGTCCACTAGGATCCAAGTATTAGGAAGCTGAAACAGAAGACTATATAAAACAGCAATTCTGCACAGGGTCTTATGACAGACAGTTTTAGTCCAGAAACTGCTGCTTCTGCAAAAGTTTGTGATTAGCTCTAAGTACTTATCTAAAGACAAACACCCATGTGTGTATGTAGGTGCAGATAGATTATGGAACTCTCCCTATGGTTTTATGTTTTTACATTTTGAAGAGGACAAACGGGAATGGACACACTACATTATCTGGGGTGGGAATATGCTTTTGAAATCAAACTTGATAATCTCCACATACTGTGTGCAGTTGCATCACAAAAAGCTCTCAAGTGCAAGAGCTGTTTCCTTCTTAGCGGAAGCCAGAAATGGAAGATGCACTCCAAAGCGCTTTCAGGCATTCAGTACATGGACTGGGTCAGCCCACTACACACCCATGTGTGTTCATATGTAACCCTTGAGAATGTTGCATCCTCACTACCAGACACTGCTTTCCAGAGCTCCAACATTGCACTGTTTGCCATTATGGACACCATCCATGAAACCTCCCTACCATCACATCACCTTCTGGAGTCCTATTTAGCCTTTATGGAATGAATATCTGACAAACTGATGGCAGTTCTCTTAATTGTTCCCACCAACTATTACTGAAAACTAAAAACATAACAGCCCAGAAACAGAGTAGTGTATTTCAGTGAGACACCAAAACCTCTCACCACTTCAGAGTCTCCACTTTGAAAGTCCAAACACATCCTAACACCCACTCTGAACTAATTAAGAACTTTCTACTCATTGCCACCTAACAGAGTGAAGCCTGTCTTTGGTGAGGCAGAATCTTACAGATGTTGTAGTGTTTATATGCCTTCCCATGATTCCTTTTCTTAATTTTACCTCTAATAAGTAACACAATGCCATTTCTGTACAAGTGTTGGTAGCAAAAAATGAAAAATTGTTTAGAAATAAACATATTAACACTAAATAATCATATAACTCTAAGATTCAATTGAAATTGCTAATGCAAAAAATCATAATTAGAAATCTTATTTCAAGAAATGTTCATAAGAAGGCAATAATTGACATAACTTCAAAAGTCTAAACATATCTAATGTATGAAATTCAATTCATTATTTTAAGCACTACACAACTGGAAAGATGGACAAGTCTAACTCAGCTCTAGCCTCATCCAAAAATGAATGTAATGTGTAGACACTGGTGCCTTATATTAATTTGCTGACCACCTGACATTAAGGATTTTCTACAACTGCAAGTCTGGGCATGAAGAATTCCATTCCCAAACACTACCACAGGGACTATTGACCCATCTCTCCCTCTCTTCCCCTCCTCCCTTTCTCCCTGTCGCACTTTTCTCAATACACTAGGACAGCTTCCTTTTCCCTTTCTCAACCCTGAGCCCCAAGCCCAAATGATGGAGGTGGGAGGGACAGATGCCAACCCAAAGGCAAAGGAGCAGCACCAAAAAGCATTTTAGTTTTTCAGAGAATCAGGTATTTAGATATTCACACCTGCTTTCATCCAAACATGCTGCTGTTTTTGCAGGATGACAAGCAAGCACTGCACAGTGAACATCACTGCCATATGTAATAGAAGCGTTCAAGACACAGGCACACAGCACAGGCAGGGAACCACAGAGAAGCACTCCCTTCCCACACTATGAAAACACGACCTTTACAGTTGATTAAGTCTTGTCCTGTAGTTTACACAGGGAATCATCCCATTAAAACAGAATTGTATTACCTTTGTTTTTTGCTAGTGGAGATGGGGGCTGTTCTGTAAACACATCAGGGGAAGGGGATTCTGGGTGGTCAAAGTCTTTTTCCATAGTTTCTATGAGCCCAGTGAGATCTGAATCCTCGGAGCTGTGCCTTCTGCTGCTGGCACATTCGCCGTGAGGCTGGCTGAGAAGCGGGAGCTGTGGCAAAGCACTTTCAGTCTGTTGCTCTTGCTGCTGGGACCCGGATGCAGGGGGTGGCTGGAGGGGCTGCTCTGCCAAAGCTGGTACCTGCTGCTGCATCAGCTGCTGGTTCTGCCTCGTCCCCTTGGCTCTTTTGCCTGCGGCATGAGTCTGAGCTGTGGCACCTGAATCCAAGGTAAAGGGGCCTGTTCTGTTTACTGACTGCATGGAAGCTGCTTGTGCTGAAGTCCTGTTAGTTATACTTGAATTAGTTTTGGATTTGATGTTTTCAACATCAGGTGTATTTCTATTGCTGTGAAGGTGTGCTGTTGTATTGCATTGCTTATGATTCCCTGCACCGGATCGCGAGGACGAACTGCCTGCTCCATAAATTCCTCTGGACGAACTGTGATTAGAATCCGATCCAAGTGTATTCAAGCTGGAAGAGTAACACACGTTTAAACATACTTTGCAGTGTTTCCATTCTTCACCATGAAAAGAGAATCACTACATCCAAAAGAAGCCTTGAACTATACTAATCTTGGCATACAACCAGCAAAAATGCCTAAAACTGCTTTGGCAAGTCAGTAGCCTTTACCATTTTCTGTTCACTCGCCTGCTGTACACAGGAACAAAACCACAGTAAAATGACTGTTGACATATATGATGGAGGAAACACTGAAAGGAGACAATCTTAACTTAAAGACACCTAAGGCAGGAACTTCTGGTCTGAATTTTTTTTTGCAGTCTATACATTTCATTTTTGAGAATGTTAACAGAAAACTTGGCAGGGTTTGGTTTTTGGTGGATGTCTTTTTTTCCTTCCTTTTTTTTCCCCAAAAGAAGAATATTCCTCACAATCACAAAGTTCATCTTTTCATCCAAGCCACCTTTTTACAAGCAGCTGTGGGGATATCTTTATTCATTCACCTGTTCTACAGAGCAGTATTACTTTCTAACTGACCTGATAACTAAAGAAACAAAGAAATAAATGGCAAAAGTACCACGAGAAGCCCAAACATTTACTTACTTTCCGTCAGATGAAATTCCAACTATTCTCCTGAGATCAAGTGGCCTTCCCATATCAAAAGGAGGATTTGAGGCCTCAAAGGACAAGCGTCTTCTAAATGGCTCCCAAATTCCTTGAGCTTCTAGATAGGCTGTTCCAATTACCAAGAGAAAGAGTACACTGCAGAGAAGAAAAGTAGTCAACTAAGGATTTATTTCTTAGTTTTGAGCATTTAAAAACTAATGACTCTAATCACACAGGACAAAAAGTTTGTATCCTGTACTGAAAATACTAAAAATTGCATCCAAACCACAATTTCATCTGATAGGAACATAACGTACACAAGACTAGCATGATAAGCAAATCACCAGCACTGAGAATGGGAGCTAGATGCAAGCCTGACATGCAGTTGCCAAGTGTATTATTCCAAAAGAAAAAAAGTTGGACTTCAAAACCTGGAGCCACAAGCATGTAACTATTCAAAGCAACAGTGCTTTAGGGAAGACAAAAATAAATATCACCATATCAAATTAAAAACCATGGACTATACAAACTCCTAGTGTTCATTCCTAGAAATTAAGGATAGCTTTGCAGTGACATGGAAGAGTTATTTTAGTGGCAACTAGCAAACACATACATGATGGCACCCTAAAAGTTAAAGGCAGTTTATGCACAGGAATCTTGGAATATTATAAAATGTATTAGGACTCTTCTCTAGTTTGCTGCTAAGAAGGATTTTTGTATTTTTAGGAAAAAAAACATAGTAAGGGAAGGGATTAGTATTTTCTATCCTTTGTAAAGTTTAATTAACAAATACAGCACATATAAAATTATCCAAGCAAACTACACTTACGAGCTGACAAACATTACTGTCAAAGAATTAAAACCAAACTCAGCCTATACATTTCTAGCACATATGAAGAAGAAAACCACATAAGTACTCACTCAGCACTTTTAAGTAATGCAGTGTTAGTGACGACACAAAATTTCCTAAGTAACAGAAATTTTCCTCTTACTTTGGAAAATGCAGTTTCCTCACTAAACACTGCATTACTTAGGAAAGTGCTGAAGAGTCAAAAAAGAAAATGAAGTGGGCTGTAACTTTATCTTCTCTATTTCTTTTGTTAATCCCTACAACGAAAGACAGCCTAAGTGAACATTTGCAAAATGGAAGAGCCAGTAATTTACTGTAGGGGAAGAAAAAGGAATATGACATGTATGTGATAATGCTTTGGATTTGCAGCACACAGAAAGACCAGTTTTTCTTCAGAGGCATCTACAGCACCAATACATTTCATACTAAGATATAAGCTTAACACTAAGAAAAACACTAAGCACTTGTTGCTACTGATAAGTAAAAACTCCTACTGATAAGTTTCCATGGTAGGGTTTTCTCTGCACAAAAGCAGTGGAGTAAAGTGTCTCACATCCAAGAGGTGAGCAGGGACATAGGGTTTACAACTCTTGATTTCAAATAAAGATAGGTACAGATTAGACTATGAAAATGGTGGCATTTTCAACTCATAATTCAACGAGGTATAATTAGCACATGTCTGTTTGCTGAGGAAAAACATGCATTAATATCCTACTATGTAACCTGTGAGTGTGCAGTGTTGCAAACAACGTCCTTCAGGTTCTCAGAAATCCCATTATTAGTATCACCAGTTGTCTGTCACATTACAAGTGGCAGCAAAGTTAAATTCATCCAAGGCATCTGCTAAGCTCATTACAGTCACTGCCTTATATATCTCTAAAGGATAAGAAGGATGCTTACATTTCTACAGGAATTCACTGCTATCAGTGCTTTAATACCAAATATGTTTCAAGTTTGGCTTATTTATCAAAACCCCTACAGATTATCAGGGCTAACAGGAGTATGTATGTCACTTAAGGAAATAGGTTCAAGCAAGAAGTGTGTTATTTTGTCCTTGGTTTGAGCAGAAAGTCAGTACCCCTTTGCCTTAAACAGTTCTCACTCAATCTATAGGAGTTTTTATCAATTTGATCTCCTTTTAACCTATTTGACTGTACAACAATTAGAGCATGTGCTGAATACCCATGTGCTTCAGTGTAACCCATATTCGAGCAGTGGCAGCTCGTGCCCATACAGCAGTAAGAACAAACACACACACAACCTCATTATTCCTGAGATGATTATGTACAGTGCCAGTTCCCAGTTGGGCCTGGGCAGTGCTTCAGCACATGTTGCCAACATGTGATATGGAAGCGATGCATTCAAGATAAATACAAATTCAGAGCCTCCCGCAGTGATGAATTTTAATTCACGTATAACTCTGGAAGCAGTGAAATCTGGTGTAAACCTGGAAACAACATAAAGCACATCAGAACTTTTCATATGAACAGCACAAAAATTTGAGGCAATTTTTATAACTCAGAAATTATAAACTAAAAAACCTGCAATTCAACTCCACTGATTACCACACAGCCTGAAAATACTATGACTAAATGACTATGTTCATTATCACCTATGCTTAACACATCTTATTCTAGATTACTCCTGAGGTGCCATATGGAGTTATAATACCTGAAAAACGTTTTACCACATCTGTTAATAAAAGCTATGAATGCAGTAAAAATGTAACAGCAGGTCTAAGCAAGTACTGGAACCAAGTACTGTGAGAGCTATACATTTTTAAACACTTCACCTTTGAGTCACAAACCTGACTTTTCAGAAACATCACCACTACATCACAGTCTCATCACAAACTAAGATTGTGCAGAAATACTAGTGAAATACCATTTCACTGCAGCAATATGTCACTCATTCACTTCCAGACCAGAAGAAACTTCTGAACTTTAGATACCATTTTCTGAATAGTTAACTTTACAACATAGCACTGTTAAAAGATCAGTGTTTGGTGCAGAGACTTTTTACAATGAAAAATGATAGAACAACAAAATCGTTGTCATTAAGGCAACAAAAGAAATATTCAAGACTAAAACACTGTGCATTAAAATAAAAATCCTTGGACTGAAGGATCTCTTCTACATACTGCAATGCACCAAAACCATATGTAGGTCTAGGTCCCATGTGCATTCACAAGTCAAATGAGGGAAATTTATATAACCTCATATAGCAACATTATTCCAACACAGCAAGTTATACTTACTGGACAGTAATAGAAGTAATACTATAGTCAGTCACAAAAACATGGTATAATGAAAAATCAAATAGTGTTTGCAAGAAGACAGAAAAATGCCATAGTTGTATAACACTGTACAAAACCCCTATACACTCAAAACTTCAGTAAAAAGCCCTCAGAATTTAACCAAGAGAGTTTTCCTCTGAAACAAAATTAAAATTCCAAATGTAACGCTCCATTTAGATGCAAGAAAAACCACTTACAATATGACAATGTCTTTAGAGGCATTGGCACTTAGTGCAAATTCCTGACAGTTAACTACTTTAAATCCATATCCTTCACATGTGTAGCCACTGATTTCCATCGTTTTCACATTAATCTGCAGCTGCCCTGTATTTTCCACTTTAAACGTTCTTCTGAGTGTGAAATTCGGTTCTTTATATTTCATTTCTAGAAACAAACAGCAGTGGTTAGTGTTATGCTAAGCAGATGTCCTTCAGTATATTCATATTTTACAGCAGAAGAGAGTTCTGTCAGTATTACAGCAGAAGGGAGACTAGCAAGGTCCATGGAAATTAACTTGTAGGAACATATCTCTGCAGCCAGATTCCCATCACTGTCAAGGCAGGGCACTTGTACAATTCCAGAGCCCTCTAACTCATCACAGAACAAACACAAACCCCCTAACCTCTGACAGCACTGCTGTCCCACAAAGAAAGCACCTAAGCTGCAAAGCTCTTTCATGTACTGCCTAATGTGGTGGTATTCTGTGAACAGTCACAGCAAGAGAAGAATTAAACAGGTTTTTTGTTTCTTTTTTGGTGTGTCTTAAAAAAAAATACACGGCTTAACTACATATATCCTATTAGCAAAAAAAATCCCTAACCACCACAGGTAAAAGACAATGACTAAGCTTTACTTCAAGTTTTCTTACTCACCCCTCACAAAAAAGCAGAATAATCTCAGATAATAATTAACATGGCACTTAGAAATGTCTGGAAAACTGCAAAGTAGCAAAGCAGATTTTAATACCAGATACAACTAAAATTCTTTTACCAGTTTCTTAGGTAATATAGGTACTCTTAGCTCTCCTCTCAGAAGCAAGCCTGAGGCTACAGAGCAGAAAACCTCTCTCTGATCTCAGAGTAGAATCTGGCTGGGATTCAATTTTCATCAAGGAACATGCCCAACATTTTTTCCCCAATGGTTATGTGCTTAAAGATTATGAAGTTGTGAAGAAAAGAAGTATACAGGAAGTTACACCCACGATCCAGTTTGCATTAAATTTAGGAACTAGAGATTTTGCTAGTAAATATGCCAAGATCTTTACCTCCTCTGTCTTGAATTTAAGTGGACAAAGAGCTTCTGTTTTATTTCCTAATTCTCATGTTAAAACAAAAACCATCATATATTTTGCATTCTGCCTAAATAAAGTAGCAATTTTAATGTATTTAAAGGAGTTGAATTTCTGGGTCACTAGAGGAGGGGAAAAATATTCCCATAAATCAATTGCTACACATAAAATATGATTTCTTTTCTGACCAGCATATTAGCTCAAGAAGTACTCACTTTCTGAACAGTCTTTTAATAATGCTTCCGTGATTTTAAAGCGTAAAGAACTTCCTGGACCAGGAGGTTTGCCTGCAACCTTCAAGCTCTCAGTTGTTCCTTGTCCTTGTACCATTATGGCATCTACTACAGTCAAATTATTTCTGTGGGGAAAAAAAATGGGTGAGGGGAAACATTCATAAAAGCTTCTCCATAGACTATGAGTCTATATCCCAAATCTGGAGAACAAATATCCTGTTCAAATAGCCGCTCCACAGCTAATCCCCCACATTATGGAAGTAAACAGCAGGGGTCTCAAATGTAGTGTTTGCAAGACAAAACCCTAAGAAATCACAACACAACATACAAATACAAACTCCAGTGAAATACCAGTTAAAACCTGTATCTCTTACTAAGGCATCACACCTGACACAAAAGTGAACTCAGTGCTCTTTACTAGAAAGACTGAACTTGCATTGTAGCTTTATCTTGCAAAGCGCATCTCTAACCAGAGACCCTGCTTTCAAGACAGTGTAGAATGTATTTCAGAAATCAAGTCTCCATGTATTGGTGGGTGAGAGGCTGGATATGACCCAGCAATGCACACTCACAGCCCAGAAAGCCAATCACACCCTGGGCTGCATCCAAAGCAGTGTGGGCAGCAGGGCCAGGAAGGGGATTCTGCCCCTCTGCTCTGCGCTGGTGAGACCCCACCAGGAGTGCTGTGTCCAGCTCTGGGGTCCCAGCACAGGAAGGACATGGACCTGTTGGAACAAGTCCAGACAAGAGGCACCAAAATGATCAGAGGGATGGAGCAACTCTCTATGAAGAGAGGCTGAGAGAATTGGGATTATTCAGCCTGGAGAAAAGAAAGTTTCCTGGTGACCATACAGGAGCTCCAGTACTTAAAGGGAGCCTGTGAGAAAGATGGGGACAAACTTTTTAATAGGCCCTGTAGTGACAGGAAAAGGAATGATGGTTTTAAAACTAAAACAGGGTAGATTCACATTAGATTTAGGGGAAAAAATTTTTTACAATGAGGATACTGAAACACTGGAACAGATTGCCCGGAGAGGTTGTAGATGCCCCATCCTTGGAAACATTCAAGATCAGACAGATCTTTGAGAGACGTTTGAGAAACCTGAAGATGTCCCTGGTATTGCAGGGGGGTTGGATTAATGACTTTTAAAAAGTTCCCTTCCAAACCAAGCTTTTCTGTGATTCTGTGGCAAGCATAACAGTGGCTTATATATTTATATCACTGAATATATATGAATACAGTTAAAATACTCTAGGACATGTCACAATGACATTAAATCTCTCTGCAGACACACAGGATTCTACAATTATTTTTGTAAAAGCAATAGTTTCTTGACAGCTGATCACAAGTATGATATTATATATAAAGAGAAAAAGAGATAACTCACACTTATTTCATAAATATCTCTTACCTGATAACAATCAATGATGAAACAGTTTTATTAAGAGCTGGAGTGAACTTTACTTTGACAGACTTTCTCTCACCAGGTTTTAATATTAGACTTAAAATGGAATGACGAGCTAGGCCCTTTGTAAGTCCCACAGTGGTCTGTAGTGGTTGGACCTTAAGAGAGTGGGGCAAACAAAGCAAGGCTTTAAAAAATAGGACATTTACATTTTTACATGTATTTGACAGAAATGGCATTATTTTAGCTAGAAAATTGGGTCTTGTCCTAAAAAAGGATACTACTCAATGACATATTCTGTTTTTTTAAACCAGAAACTCTGACAGCACAAGAATTTCCCTAAATATTAGTAAACTGCTTGCGTTAATGGAGAAGCAGAACTCAATAAAACAGAACTTAGCTAAACTTCACCCGTGTAGATTCATAAAGTTCTAGTGGAAGAAAAACATCAGAAGTTCTTACATATATATTTTGAACACTAGATTAGTATCAAACCATTAAGGACTATTTTTTCTCCTTGGAATTTTCCATTGTTAAGCAAACAAAATAGAAGAGCTACTCAAAGAAGTGTATTTTGCTAAGTTTGCCATTTGTCTTGAGACACTGAATAAGCATCAAATAGTAATCTAAAACAAACTGCACATGCAGGGGAAAAGTCAGATAAAAAGGTAGTGCTTATGACGTGGGTGGCATGCTCTACATGAAAATGCACACACTTAAAAGTAGTCCACAATACTCAAATCACTTAAAAGAATCAACAAAGCAACGGAATAATCAATTCTTTGCTTATTTTAGAACTAGTAAACACTATGCTGAAGAAAATAATCCTGCCAATAAGTGAATGAGAAAATGCATTTTTCCTGTAACTTCCACAGTTGTATTATAATGTAAGCATATAGAAAAAGTGACAATTTATTAGTTACATTTGAAGAAATATTTCTCTTTGCAATTTCCTGATATCCAACAGATATTACATTTATATTACATTTTCCACAGTAATACCTAAACTTCAAGACATGTATGACTGAACTCTTATTTAAACATTAAAATACCTGAATGTAAAATTACCAAGAAGGTATTGAAATACTTACACAATTTCTGAAGACCTGGAACTCTAGAGTCCTCTGATTGAAATTAGCTGGTTTACTCAAATTAAACCTGAAATGAAATTGCAATTTTTTCTTTCTCATAGATGAGGGAAGGTAATGACATACTTGCATTTATGGATTTTAGCACAAATCAAGTATCTATGGTAGCCCAAGATGCATCTGAAAGCATCACTTGATTTTATTTTATTTCCCCCTGTTGTACATCAAGTTAAGGAAGAAATGTAAACACATTTTAGCTCAGTAAAAAATACAGATGTGTGTTCAGCGGCAACAGATTCAGTTCTCAACTGGCCTAATGATTCAAATTCTAGAGGTATCCAATATGAACTACCAACACAAATACCGTATCATGCATTCATTCCTTGTAAAATGCATTTTCCCTGCCCAGTGAGAACACCCAAAGGATTGCACAACAACACTTACCGTTCTAACAGCTTATCAACAAAAGTGGATGGGTTAGAGTACAGAGCTACTGGAAGAAATTGAACATACACAGGAGCATCAGCTGGATTTTCTAGAAAAATTTCTTCTTCCTATTCAGAAAGAATTTTTTTATTAAGTTTACATTACCATTAATGCAATTAGAAACGACTGTTTAAGTTACACTATCACTAAAATAACTTACTGATGAGCTGTTTGTGTTGGTAAGAGGGAAGTTTAGATGGCATGGGGAACTAAGGATGGAAGGCCAGGACATTTCCGCTGTAATTTTCAACCGAACATTCTTCTGAAGATCTGTGTCTACTTCAAATACAGCATTCAGTCTGGAGAAACAGTTATAAAACTCACTTTTACGTTTTGCAGAAACAAATTTTGAGACTATCACTGAGATTCAGATCAGTAAGAAAAATAACCCAAAATCTATTTGATCACTTGCAAAAGTACAAACAGCAAAAAGGAAAAACTCTAATATAGCATCCACAATCCAGAAAATGTATTTTGCCTGCATAGGTACAGTAAATCAGTACATCTACTCTAAATGCAATGGATACACAGACTGTGTGCCTGCACCTCTGTCTAATAAACCTAAAGCAAATCTGAACAAGTCATACTTGGTGCTAGCCACTACTTCCATCAGTGAATAAAGTTCATTGCTATTAAACAACCTCCACAACAGACTTGGGTCCCCTTCTCCCACAAGCTCTCCAGCATGAACTGAAACTAAACTAAAAGTACTGAGCTCTCCAGTCAGCAAAACAGATAAAATATTAGGCTTCAAACCCAGAGAAATATTTTGGAGAAACTCCAAATGTCCAAGTCACAACCTCTCTGTTTTCAGAAGTTCTCTCTCCTTTCCCTGAATGATCCTTTGGACAGCTGGGTAACTTTAACTCTCTTAAAAAGTATTAAATATTTTAAAATATAATAAATAATATTAAAGCATTGTATATTCCAGTTAGAACTACTACTTATTCAGAACTAATCTTTAGCAGCATTCTCCTTTACTGTTCTCTTACTGTAGGGGATAGAACATTCTTGAAAGTTACTGGTGCGGCTAAGTAGAGAATTCTGTTTAGATCAGATTTTCTCAGCAGTTAATAATATATCACCATTATAACACAGAACTGATAAGGGGGGAATGCTTTTGTTATTGTATTTAGTTGCATACAGACATTTTGTTTCTTCACATGCCTTTTCTGAAAGAATAATCTGGATGCTATCAACACAAAAGACACACACTTGCTGTTTATGTTAACTCGTGTCTCTTGGAGATTAAATCAACTTTATGTATGAGAAGACAGATGTTTAAAAGGTATGTAGCAGTCTACAGAGTTTAATTTTTCTAAATATTAAGTAGCTACCATTAAACTTCTCAAGGTAAAATACAAGAAAATTTTGTAATTCACTGAAATGCAAATGTCATGGTATGGTAATAACAGAAAACCTTATGAAATCTTAAAAGGGATATTGAGGATACTATTTTAAAACAGTTTTACTGTTTTTTACTGAGCAACCAGTATAATCTGGTTTTGGAAATTTTTGTGGAGTAGAGACTGCCTTGCTGTTACAATCTTGTAAAGAACTCCAGCAACTCAGTGAATATTAACTTTCAGTGTTCCCTTTAATTTGAGGAAAATTATTACTGTTTTTTAACTTTTAAAATGTTCTCTTTAAAGGTTTTGTAGAGAAAGCCAAGCAATTCCTTCTTGGCCCCCTCTCTTAAAGAGCACAGCAATATTAAAAAGGTTTGTATTCTATAAGAGCACGTATATCACAGAATTATGACCGACTTAAGGCCTGAGCAAACAATAGGAATAAAATACTTACCTATGGCTTGAGTTCTCTTTTATTTCTGTCCATTCTCTGAATAAATTCTCATGCAAATCCCAGTCAGTATCCCATGCATCTTCTTGCATTGCTATGCTGTGCTGAACTTTAGAATCCGCTGTAGGAAATAATGTGTTTTCATAAATCGTCAAGTAAAATCATTACTTAAGGAGAAAACTTATATTAAATTATTTTCATTATAAAGTTCAAATTTACTTACATTTAGATAGAAAAGGTAGTCCTACATAACAATGATCTCCACACTGTAAACCAGGATCAAAATAAATATTTGCAATCTGCAAAACATGTAAGAGCCGATCAATTAGACGGCACAGTAAATCTAACAACCAAAGGAAAAAAGAGGGAAGATTTCTTTTGAACACAGAAACTTTACACATGCTATATAGAAAAGAGAACTTATAAATGTTTAGAAATAAGACATAAACAAACCTTTGATTTTTTTCCTGGCTCTACATCTTCTTTATTACTCCTTAGCTTCTTATAATAAAACCTTACATCTTCTGACAGGGACCGTATGTGTTGTATTTTCACTTTCTGAGAAAAGGAGTTCATAATGTTCAGGCTCTGGTGAACTACTTTCCCCTAAGGAAAATAAAAGGAAAAAAGTCTGCAGGATATGCATTTTTCCCAGCATATGTATCTATTTATGCAGGCTGGCAAAGACCACAGCACTGCTGAAACGTTAAACTGTGATTTTAACTACGCTATCTTAAAGAAATGCCAGTTGCAACACTTCAAGACAGTAAGTTTATGTGAAGTTGTATTTTTTCCTCCATCTGCTTCCAAACACAGTTCATCCTTCTTTGAAAATTAAGAACACCTGAAGTATCTTGGAAGGGCTCGGACAACAGCTCTCTTTAATCAAATCATGATAAAAAAATATCAGAAGAGGAAAGGCAAGAGAAAACTTCAGTTTGCTGAGCCTCCTATTACTAAAGGAAAACAGTCTTTTTGTAAAAGATCACTGCTGGCAACTAGAAATAGTAATTAGTTGCTAAGAATCAGAAATAATCTG
>VYZP01042972.1:4125-18463 GCA_013400635.1 Hypocryptadius cinnamomeus
AATCAGGTCTGAGAAAGCAGTGGATCCATGACTTTTTTCCTCTTGCTTCAAAGTCAGGAGTCCCCCCCCCACTCCAGTTGTGTGTCCCCTTTGAGGAGTGTCTAATGCTGGCCTGTGTCTGTAGTATCAAATAAATCTGGGGGGAAGAATAAGCCCATTCTGTACTGTTAGTCTTAGGAAAATCTTGGGAGCAGCCTTATTTTCAGGCATTAGTGACATGCTCAGACTTTGTTTTTTGGTAACAATAAGCACATTTTCAAAAGACTTGATTAAAAGAAAATGAAAATATTATGTATGCCTGTATTAAAACAAAATACTGTACACTTCTGGAAGAAGTATTGCCTTTATCAATAATGCCAGCAGCACTGTGACACTACCAAATTCCCCACTAACATTCCCTGCTGAGATGTGTATAGTTACTGACTGCATTTGGTGTATAGGATCTGGTAGAATAAACAATGCTACCGATCTGTCCGAGGTTTTTGATGGCAGAAAGGAGAGGACGCGGGGGATGGAGACAGACCATCTACAGAAGGAGTGAAATAAATGATAATGATTTGAGGCTCTCCAACTGTTGAGCTTCAAAGTCTTTAGAAAAGCAGGTATTCTTTGTTCTCTTTTAACGATGGTGGAATTGAGGCAAGGCCAGTGTTCCCAGTGCAGCTGCCATGGGAATTACAATAAAGGCTGTGGGGTTTTGCAGAAATCGCTCTCCTGGTTAGTACCAGCTCAGAGATGGGGGAGTTTGGTTTCTCCTTCGTGGCAGTACAGAGCAATAACTGCTCAGCTGCTGCCAACGCTTCCTTTTAGCTACTCCTTGTTAGTGGAGAGTTTGTGGTAATGGGGGTAATTAACACACTGGGAGTCATTTCTGTGTCCTGGAAGGGAACAGAAAGCCATCAGAGCAGCCCCAGACATGATTGCTCTGCAGGGTTATTTTCCCTCTCTCTTTCTTTCTTTTCCATTGTGCTTGGGTTTTGATTTTTCTTCTTTGTGTTAAGAAAGCTGGAGAGCTGAAATGGTCTGTAAATTGCATTCATGCTGAGCCCGGGCTAGGTAGGCTAGTTAAAGGTCACTCTCATGGACTAGATGGCCTCCTCTGTGGGGTGGTGAGAGTGTTTAAGAAGGGAGTCACAATGTCCCTTGAGGCTTTTTTAACCCTTCTTTTTCCAGGATAGATTTGTAGAGCTCTGGTTCTGAGTTAAGTTTGTTTAAATAGGCCCAGGAGGTAAAAATCTGAAGGGTGGTTATGATAAAATGGTAACTCTTTCAGCAGTCAGATGACTTTCCTGCCTGGTAAGCCTGAAGTGGGACTGTGCTGCCATGGTCTCATGCTGTTTATTGAAATAAACACTTTACTGGTTTGCTCATATCCCTTCTGAGGCTGCTGGTGGCATTTTAACTGTATGACTTGCTAGTGCAGGTGAGTTCAGCTCTCCCATGCACAAGTGCCTAGTTTGGGTATTACACAGTGTTTCTGGAGGTGAGCTCCAAGGTTAGCTTTATCATAAGCAGTCATTCTTGCCTTCCCCAGGGAGGAACTCGGAATGGGGAGAAGGGCAGTGGGCTTAAACTGACTACAAATCACATGCCCAGGTACCAGGAAACCAACCAACCACCTACCTAAAGGTTACAATTGATGGTGAATGCATGTGCATGTGTATATACTAATCCACTACAGGGAAGCAAAGACAAAATAATTTAGCTTTATAGTCTATTTTTTTCTTACTTTAAGAGGACACTCTTGAATTGCAACTCCATGCCCTGTTTTCTTGCTTTTTGCTTGATACAGTTTATTTGCAGCTGTCTCTTAGGGAGCTCAGTGCTGAGTTTAGATAAAAATTAGGTAACTCAATGTCAGTTTTCAAGAATGGGAAAGTTAAGCTTGCAAGATATATCAGTAATGCAAAGTACCAAAGGACATGGAAGAATAAGTCTTCTACTTGGGCTTGGAGTAGGGCAAAGGCATGTGTGGTTTCACAGTGATGTGAGAGACTGGCATCAGTACTATATTCCTGAAAACCATGCAGAAGAGGTCAACAGGTGCTTCATGTCACCCTCAGTCCCTAATTTTAAGATGTTGGTCTTCATATGCACATATTTCTACATCCAAGATAAAGCCTGAAATATCACTGCTTCTCTCCTTACAGCCAGCCAGCCAGTAATGTAAATTCTGCTTCCCATGAAGTTCTGCCAAGTTCAGCAGAACCTAGGTGTGTTCAGCTCTTTGCAAAGCAAAGCCCCCATTTTTTACCTTACTTCCAGCCTCTTCACTGAGTAGAGCCCATCTTGCCTTACCTGTGACCCCTCTGAGCTGTGTAGTGCCACTGAAATTTCCCTTGGTAAAAGAATAATGGAATTGAAAGAAGATAGAAGCTCTCTGTCTCTATCTTCATCCTAGTTCTTTCAGCTTAGCTTCCCTGGCACCACCCCAGAGTCCTCTCCATCCCAGCAAGGGTATGAAGCAGTGTCCAGATTTATTACTGAGATGCAAATGCTGCTAGAGGAATTAAAAACTAAATTAGCCCCTGCAGTTTTCTCTAGTCTCATGAATTTCAAACCCTCCATGTCCCCTCTCAGTTCTCTGTAAACATCCCTGCATGCATCCTTGCTGAGGATGTTGTGTGATGGGAGGATTTCTGTGTTCCATTGTAGCAACTCACAGTTTTCACATCTGCATTTTTTATTGGAAGGGTTATTTTTTTTTATGCTTTGACCCTTTGTCTTTTGCCACAATTCAGCTAGGAATAGATCAAGCAGAAAGATTTCAAAGCATTAGCCAAAAGTAGCCTGTTGTTCCGAACTGGATGAGGAGATAAATACTATGAATTCCCCATTTCTCTCTGCTAGCAAGCTGGACTTTTAATATCAGTTATTGAGGGTGAAGTTTACTGTATCGTTTTGAGCAGCATATGTCATAGAGCTGTCATGATTTGATTGCTGTGCTTTGTGCCAATTGAGGGAAGACACGTGGATGCAGAGCCAAATTAGGATCCTGTTTTCTCCTTCCTAAAACTCTGCTGCTTCATTAGGGCTTGGGGAATAGAGAAAACAATTGGATTTTCCTTGTTTTAGAGTGAAGGTAAGGACAAAAGTGAGTTCACATGGGGTATTAAATACATGGATCTTAGGTGACCAATGTATATTTTTCCTTCTGCACAAACTGTGGCATAGTGAATACTTCTGGTTGTGGAAGAGGATGTCAGACTGGTGGACTGTAAACTTTTTCCATTAGTGTGTCAGTGGGATTTTGTCCAGCATCCTGATTTTGTCCAGTTATTCCTGAAGTGGAATAACAGGACTTACACAAGCTTGCACTGGGCTGCTGAGGCAGGGGTTTGCAAGGGAAGCCAGCCTGTCTTGGAATTAATCTCTGTTCTTTTTTCTGCTGAAAATTACACTTTCAAATACAAGTAAGTCCATCCCCAGGCAATTAGCAGCCAGAGAGGAAGGCAGTGGAGGAGGGAGGACAGGGAGTGACAAACCCATCTCCTGCAACCTTTCTGTACAGTTGGGTAAATAAACTGCAGAGCAACAGCTTCTCACCCCCTTTCCTAAGCAGGTGCGTTTCAAGACATTTGCACAGATATTAACCCAGCATAGAGAGTGTGCCAGTCAGTAATTATGGAAATTAGTTGGCAATTAGATAATGTCACTCACTCTCCGCATACAGCTGATAAGTGGTTGAGAGCCACTTCAAAGCAAGGGCTAGACCCCCTCCGTGGGCTGCTGAGCAGATGGCTGTGACCTGGCATTAACAGGCTGCTGTGGAGTTTGGGAAGGTGTGCGGTGGTTAGGCAGCACTCGCTGTGGTGGGGCTGCCTCCCCTCCCTGGCCAGGGGACTTGTGCAGCTCTGTCAGCCCTGTGGGTGGGACGTTTCAGTAGTGCAGGTGGGGGTGTGTCCTGCACTGGGCTTGGCGTGTGTGAGATGCTGAGCTGTCTGCTCAGTGTGCAGGTTCCTCGCTGTTGCAGCTCTCAGGTGGGCCAGGGAGGCAGTGCAAGCTGTTGGAAATGCAGTGGAGATAACTTGCTTGCTGTTGTCCATCATGAAGTCCCTTTTTATGCAAGATGTGCTCATGCCATGACAGCGAGATTTCTCAGAGATATAGAATATGTAAGACAATACACCGGGATTCTGTAGCTTTTGTCCCAAACTGCAATGTATTGCTATGGTAGCAGTATGCTGTATGAGGCTGCTAGGGTAGTAGTTATGCTAAAAATAAAATGGTAAGAGCAGAAAATTATTCATTCTCAGCGTGTCTTGGAGAATCACTGTGGGAATGGGTGAGGCACAGAATTGGTGTGTCAGGATTTATTCTCTCAAGGTTGGAATTCAGATCCTGCCTCCTGCTATAAAGGGTACTGGGTCTTCTGAGCTCTTCTTGAAGACCCTGCTGCTGCGGTAGGATTTGCTCTCACAGGCTTAACTGTGAGACATGAAACTGGAGTAATGGGAAGCACCGTGAGTCAGGACTGACGTGTGCTGACAGAGCTCTGGGGGAGTCACAGATGGCCCTAGCCTGCTAGTGGCTGGGTGTGGGCAGCCTTCCCAAAATCTGAGATGGTGTCTAAAGGGCAATGAAGCACCCAGCAATGACACCTATATTTCATGTTTTTTTACATTGTCTTCCTCTTCTGAAACAGAGCTGGCATTGTCTTCTTTCAAAACAGCTAGAAAGGGATTACCTTGACTTCTCTCGATCAAAACAGAAAGAAGAATTGCCTCGGCTTCCCTCAGTCAAGACTGCTATTCTTGTTTAACCATTTCTGTCTGGTTTCCCTTGTTGGCTATGCCTTTTGTCTTGCCCTAATGAACTTCTATCATTACAGAAATTTGCACCCCAGAGGTAGCCTACTCCCATTACTGTACATTTGAAATATCCCAAGGATTGAAGTGATCCATGGAGGCTGGGATTCGTTTGTGTAAAACAGAGTTTCAGCATCCTGGGATTGGGAGAGATTGATAGGCTTTTCAGACAGGAGTTTGAACTGTGTGTGGACATAGGTATCTCATCTGTGGTTATCTATAGTGTTCACACCTGCTGCTGTGATTTACAGCATCTTTCACTGCTTATCAAAGTGTTGGTCTTCTAAAACAGGGAGAGAAGAGTATAGGACTGAGGGCTGCTTTTGACGCAGATGGTGCAATCTACCTTGCCCAGGAGAATTTAAAGGTGGGATGTGAGCCCTGCTGCATTGGGGTCTCTGTGGATGGTTGCTGCCATGCTGGGCTTGTCGCCCTTCTCAGCTCAGGCTGAGCACAGAACTGTCTGATGGAATAGTGAATTTTGCCATGGTGGTAGTAAATGGTCCAGGAAGATGCGAGCTGCTGGAAGCACATCACTGGCTAATTTACACACATTATGATGTTCCTATTTCCATCTCATCAGTAATTCCAGGCTTGGGTCATCACTTTCTCTCTTACCTTTCTCTCACTCTATTCTCGTCCATAAATCATTGGCTATTTTAGTGGATCCACTAGGGAGCACAGAGAAGAAAGGTAAATGGACAAGAATCACATAATTTTTTTCCCAATCCATTTTTCAGAATCCCCAGAACCCCCACGAACTTAATTTAGCCAACACAACTCCGTGAACAATCCCAATCCCAATTGTGATTATTGGGAAGACAAATGAAATGAGGAATTGGATTCTGTGTTTAATTCTTTGTTCATTTTACACCTCTCCTAACACGTCCTTTTCCCACCTTCCATTTTGCTCAGCCAAACTGTTAACAATTAAAAGGAATTATCTTCCCTCTGGTTTTGACTTGATTTTATTTGTGTTTATAGCAGTTTAGCTAACATGCTTTACTCAGGCAACTGCAGGGAACAGGTCTGGTTTCCACTGGGCACTAAAAGCTCACATTTCTCTCCAACTTGCCGGTTTTCTTTTAATTGATCCCTTTTGTTTTCTAAGTGACTTGTTTTTTGTGCTGGCTAAATTTGTCAGACTGAGAGCTCTGGAGACTTACGGCTTCTGCAGGTCCCTGAGGCAGGTGAGGATGTGACTGTGTGAACTCTCCCCTCTGTTTCCTAGTGATTCTCCTCCAGCTCAACCTCTATCCCTACCAAACAGAAACTTTCCAGCACTGCCCACTTGTGCAGTGTCTGTGTGCCTTCTCCTTCAGAGCAAGATGGATGATGGGGTTGCGAGGCATCTGCTGTGAGCAGCTCTCATGGTCCACAGCACAAAACACTTTTCCAAGCAAACACTGCCCCACAATATTTGTGTTCCAGTTTGTGGAAACTGTGTTCATGCTGGCTTCTGTGAGGCTGAAGGCCTTGATTCTCATCGCCTCCTTTCCTGCTTTGTATCAATGCTAATGTTAGCCATTCCCAGAGCTGTTCTTGTGTCCAGCCCATCTTTGTGAACAAACACGTGTGTTAATAGAAGACTGACTTTCTTCTTGGGTAGAATTTCCAAAGAATGAGCCTAGCTTTGTGCTGCCTTTACTTGTCACTTAAAACATCCTCCTACACCATGCATACAGTCACCCACATGCAAGTATGCAGAAGTGACTTAAATCCTGGTGTTAACAGAAGTAACTCATTGAAGGCAGTTGGAATTCTTTGCTCTTAATTAGGGGCGAATTTGGCCTTTTTGCCAAACCACTAGACCAGGGTAAGTGGTTAAGTGGTTAGACAGTTTTTATCATCTAAGCTACAAGTTTGCTATCATCTAAGTGGCAGGTTGCCATAAATAATTTGCATAACACATGTTTCCAGGTTGCAGAGGTCCGTGGTAGAGTCTCTGAAGTATGCAAGACATGTAAAGTAAAAGCAGCTATTGTGTGACAGGCTGACAGCAGGGTTGTATTCTCTAATCCTTCCTTGGTGTGCTAGAAAGCATAATGTAAGCAATGGAATAGGAAGTTTCGATAGTGGCATCTCTTGCCCTTACCAGCTTTTAAACTCTAAGGAGCTCTGGTCTTTGCCCTAAGCATTTTCATGGAGAGGCAATTGTTACTGGGAAAGCTCCAGCACCATTTTCCAGTAAAGTCAATGAGATTGAATCAATCAAAGGAGTTAAATAAATTGATGTGTTTTATATTGCTCATTGTGGTTATGTGTGCAGATGACTTATTTTGGCCTCTTAGTTTTGAGGATGTAGATGTCCTTGCTGCTTTTGAGACCTGTACAGCCAATTGCAAGCATGGAGAAATGTTCAGAGTGTCAAGAAATGTAAATAAGTTATTGGACAAGATGTTAGTAAGCGTCATAGTAAAGATACGGTGAGTAGTAAGATTAACTTTTCCCTTTCTTTGTTTGTCTTGACCCCACAGGTCCTGCAAACTCCGTGAGTGCCAAGCAGTGAATTATGGGCTGGCTATCCACCAGTGCATCATGAAGATTGACTTTATTTTTGCCCTCTTGAAGTTCACGTGCGTTATGAATTTACTCTCTCTTCTATCTCACTGCCATCTCCGTCAATATTGTCATCACTTCTAGAAAACAGGAATTTTAGGCTTGGGCTTTGGCTCTCCCTTTCCTTCCTCCTGGAACACCAGTGTCACCTTTGTGTTCTACCAAAACAAATCACTGTAGGTTATTTTGCCCTTCAGAGAAGTACACCATCTGGAGAAGTCACTTCATGTATCCTGTACTTCTGAGATAAAAGCCTCTGGTTCCTAAGGATAATTGAGATCTTTCTTCGGGAGGAGACACTTCCTATTGGTCACTTTCCACTTACTCTCCTGTTCTCTGTCACTCTCTCTGCTCTTCTTCTCTTCCTTTTGGATTTAACATTTGGTGTTGACTGCTGGGGTTCTCCTCCCAGTAGTGTGGCTTCTTTTTTTCTCCTAGGGAAGAGCAGATTCTTGAAACAATGGGCTTCACTCTGCATTCTATCTACTTCACCTTGAAGGTGAGTTTGCTGCTGGGCTCCTTGCTGGGTCTCTGTTTGGGTCTGGAGTTCATGGGCATCCCCAACCAGTGGGCCCGCTACCTCCGCTGGGATGCCAGCACAAGGAGCGAACTCAGCTTCCAGTTCAAGACCAATGTCTCTGCTGGGCTGCTTCTCTATTTTGATGATGGTGGTGTCTGTGACTTCCTCTGTGTGTCCCTGGTTGATGGGCGCATCCAGCTGCAGTTCAGTGTGGACTGTGCGGAGACGACAGTCACCACAGACAAGCAGGTGAACGACAGCAGCTGGCACTTCCTGATGGTCAGCCGCAATCACCTTCGGACCGTGCTCGTGCTGGACGGTGAAGCCAAGCCGGGTGAGGTGCGTCCGCAGCGCCAGTATATGAACATCGTCAGTGACCTTTTCATTGGTGGAGTCCCACTGGACATTCGTCCTGCTGCCTTGACTCTTGATGGTGTTCTGAGTGAGCCTCCATTTCAAGGATTTATCCTGGATCTTAAATATGGCAATTCTGAGCCGCAGCTGCTGGGCAGTCAAGGGGTCCGACTGGAAATGGAAGGACTTTGCTCAGAAAACCCCTGTGAAAATGGTGGCACTTGCTTCCTTCTGGATGGTGAGCCACACTGTGACTGCTCAGCCACTGGATATGCTGGCAAGCTGTGTTCTGAAGGTAAGAGAATACTTCACTGCTTCTCATTGACCTTTACACCATACAAAGAGTTAATTGGTTGTTTAGCAGGGCTATGACAGAGTTCTTATTCCTGCTGATGGTTGTCAAAGGAATTAAAGTTCCACCATTCTTTTTCCAAACAGAAGTAATTAAATGGGAGTAGATAAAGAGTATGAGCAACTGCAACAAGTGTCTTTCTGAAAGGATGCTGCACTTGTAGCATGGAGAGATTTTCATCATCGTTATCATTCATTTCATCAGCAACTTATTAATAAGGGTAGAGAACATAAATTGGTAAATAAAACTAAGAAGTACCTTAGGTTAGTGTTGGTAAAATAAATGGAAAACTGAGTGAAGTGTCAGCAAACAGGAGCCATATATATATATATGTATACATATATATATCTCACTAACATAACTGATTGACAGGACATTGTATACTTATTTAATGTTAGCAGTTGCTAGCCTGTGGAAGCCCTATGCTTCCCTTCAATTGCTTGCATACTGATCACTGAATGGCACCTTGATTTTTTTAGCATCCTTGATTAAATTGCTTAAATAGCTTTTTAAATTGATCTTAGTGTTGCAAAGGGAAGAGGGATTTGAATGTTTCCTCATTGTTTGGTACTGTCATTTTGAATTTGAGTTTGAGAGTTTTAAGTCATGCAAACTACATGATGAAGTGTATTTCAGATTTTTCCTTTGGTCTTTAGCAATGTGATGGTAATTGATTTTGTTTGTGCAGGAAACCTAAGTCAACTGAAAATCCCAGTGTGAATTTGAGAATCTCATCAAAACATTATTTATGACATTTGGCTTTAAACACACAGTTTGAGCTTGAACCAAAGATGAAACCTGGACAGGACGTGTCCAATCTCAAGGGAAAAAAAACCAAACCCAACCTGAAATGTTGTCAAAATGGAAATATTTGCAATAATATATTTTCACTACTACTATTTGTTTGCTTCTTTTGGCAATGAAACTAGATGAACCAGAGTTTAGCCTGTACAATGTGAGATGTGGTGAAAACAGTCCTTATACTGTTGCTATGTAAGTAAAAAGCCCTACAGCTCCACATTTACAGTCTGCATTTAGATGGAGAAGCAAACATGTTTTTATAGGAAGGGAAGGTTTGGAAAATAAACATAGCATCCATATGTGCATTAATTTTAGGGTGATTTTAATAATAACAGAAAATTTGGCTTTATATCCAAATAATTCAGTAACAGTACCTTAGCCTTAGACAGGAGGTGTGAGCCTGTGAAGTGTTGAACACAGAATTCTTCCTGGCTATTTGCTCTGACCTGATTAGTCCAAACCATTAATGAGCCAGAACTATTGAGCCATGAGTTACATGGGTCTGGACAGAATCCTGGGTGTGACCAGGCAGTTCAGGACTGGGCCACTAGCCTGATCCTCATACGCTTGGGGAGCAAACACACCTCTGGCCTAAATGCTATGGTGATAGGAGATTGCAAGAGCCACACAGGCATGTGGACCCTGAAATATACAGATGTAAGGCTCTGTCTACTGCTGGGCTAATGGATCCAGACTCCTCGGGGGAGCTGCTCAAGACATCAACAGCATATGGTTTTCAGTGACCCTCTTGAGAAAATACTGTAAGTGAGCAGGAATTCCATGTACCTGTGGGGCACTTGTAAGAACTCTAACCAGGGCTCAGGGGATGGACTTTCTGCATTACCTGGGTGGGTGGAACAATCTGAAATACATCTTCTAATGAATTCAGGGATATTTTTGTTGTAGACACCATGGATAAAGCAGTGCTATTGTTACTGTTTGAAGCCGTGAGTCACCATTGCTGTTTGTTTCCTATAGTGATTCATCAGTTTCCAGCCCAACCTGCTGTTAAGGGTGAGCAAAGAAGTTTGTCACACACAATGTGCCTTCTTAAGCAAACACTTTTAACTCACTGTTAGCTGGGGTCTTTTCACTCTCGGAGAAGATGCTGTGCGGAGAACTTTTCCAGTGGATCAAATGTAGAGATTTCCACAGTCATTACCTTGTTTGGTTCTTCTTGTTTTCTCATATATTACTAAATGATGTATATTTGGTTTATGTTAGAATTTTACAATCAGCCTTGTTTTCTGCCTCCTTTATGCTGTAGCTGTGGTGGTTGCTGTGTGTTAAATACTGTCATTGAAAAAAAAGTTACAGAGTCTGTGCAGATGAATGGGAAAACCAAAAGAAAAGGCTGTTTAGTAAGTGGAAACAAGCAGGCAAAGAAAAGTGGCAAGAAAAAAACCGGGAACCAAATTAAGTATAGCTACCTTTTTGTCTGACTTTGAAAAGCGCAAGATGTTGTCTTTCGATTCTGCAAGTGTGGCAGAATCTCCACTGATAAATAGGAGGATCTGGCAGGAATGGCACAACTGGTTACAGGGCTCTTCCTGCTTATGGCTGATTGGCCATTAAACAACTTGTATTTTCTTTGTTTGCTTTTTTTCCCCAAGAGACTGAGATGTTTGTTGTCAGAACTGTTCCCTTTTGTTTTGTATCTTTATCATGCCTCTGGATGTATGCAGAAGTAACATGGTTATTTTATTCCCAGTCTCACTTTTGAAAAAGATTGGTCTTTCAGCTGGATATCAACAACTCCCTTTTTGGGGAGGGAGCCTTCACTCCATGACAGTATTTACTAATCTGTAGTCTATGTGCATATTTTCATTTCATCGTCAGATCTGGCTCTTTTACTGGGAACTGATGGATCTGGATCAATAACAAGTTCTGTTTGAACAGCTAAATGTAATGTGTACCTTTTTAATAATGAGTTCTCCTGACAGTGTCCAGGCCATTACTTGGCTATTGACTGATACCTGTGTCTGCAGATGGTAAAGCCATAGCAAACTCATTTATTTTGTGGCCAGAGATAGAAGGAGTAAATAGAGAAGAGAACCTGCTGTTTCTCTACTATGATGGAATGAAGCTCCATGTACAGTATTATAGGCTACTGTAACTCCAAGTGCCATTCCAGTTATGATGGATGTCAACAGAGAACAACCCTTCCATACTGAGATGAAACTGTGAATCCTGTCCAGAATGTGCCCCCAATGTGCAAAAAAAATGTTGGCACTTCATGTGCACCCAGAGTCAGTAGGATTGTGTACATCATGGCAGTCACATGCCCAGATGGTAGCTGAGCAGGTACAGTTTCTGTGTCTGAGTTTATACAGTGGGAGTGCAAATATGTGCACTTTGGGAAGTTTGACTGTTTTGAATAAAATGTGGGACTATTTTAATTGCAGTTGGAGTAAACTGGTTCACTGAATCTGACAGCTCTGTAGGGTACAAAGGATGGCTGATTTGAGTAGCTATTAGTTTGTATGTTTCTGGGCAATGGTGGCATTAGACATGAAAGCTGAACTCAGAGACATCTTCCCCTCTCATAAACTTCATCAGTCTCTGTGGAATCAGGATGCTGCCAAGAGAATGAGGTTCCTGTAGAATTTGATCATCACAGATACATTGATATTTCTGGAGAAAAAAACCAAGAAAACCCTTCCCCATGCAAATTTTGCAAGCTGAGGTGCTGTAGAAGCCAGACGAGGTTATTCATATCTGCTCATTCAGGAGCACACTGTCAGGCTGCAAGAAATTTTCTCTTTCTCTGACACTGTTGTGCAGAGAAGTGAACTCACAGATGTGGACAGTGTGAATGCAACGCTGTTTGTACAAGTGTATTTTGGCCTAAACCCTCACCCTTCTTCCAAGACTCCTTCTGGACTTTCTGAGGAAAGGTGAACAGAAGATGTGCTTAGAAGTGCATTAACTCTGCTTGTAGTTGCAGAACCAAGACGTTGATCACCAACTTCACAAAGCACCATGCTGAAGCCTTTGTGTTGCCTGCAGGGGCTGTTTCTAAACGAAGGCTGAATACGGGCTTGATTGCAGCTCTTCCCTTGATTACAGAGCAAGATTTCCTGGGGATGCTGCCTGCTGAATGACAGAGGAGCCCATTGCTCTGTAATTATCACACTTCTAACTGCATCGGGAACAGATTTTTCTATAGCCCCTCAGCTTCGTTTAAAGTGACAAGTTAATGCAGGATTTATCCTCTTCCTGCCCCTTCGGAGCAGCCCAGCCTTGGCTGTATCTGAAGGCACTGCCCAACCTCGCTTGCAGTCACAGTATCTCCCTGCCAGCCACCCCAATCTTCGTAACACTAAAGAACAGTTTGGCACTTTGCCATGAGCCTGATGCTTGCACTTAATTTGCATATACATTTACATACATTTTGTAATCAGAAACAAATGAACATGACCATAATATTTGCTTCTACTTGTATGTTCCTTGATAGATGAATATAAATTGGTTGTTGAATTCACCAGCAATAAACAGTTGCAGACCCTCCATTTGGTCTTGTGTTCTGCTGTTCTAGAGGACAGCAGGCAGTTCTGGCACATGCTTTGGATGGGCCCAGATCTTCACTCACCAGTGCAAAACTCTAGAATTGATCATCTCCAAGGTCTGTGGAGTAAATATTGCAAGGGGCAAATCTGCTGTTTTATGTCACTTCTTATGTCACAGCACTGGTCATTGGGCAGAAAACTGGTAAGAACTTTGCCCATACTTCATTTTGCAGCAATTCAGTTTTCCCCATCTCTTTTGCTTGCTCCATTCTTCCTGGTTTAGGTTCCTTTTGTTGTATTTAAAATTATAATATTTTTTCCAGTCTGTTTGCAATTTTTTTATGCAATGCCAGATGAACACCAGAGAAAGATTATATGTTCAGGTATTAATGTTTATAAAGTGCTTTGAAACTTCAAGGTGGAGTTTAGGCACCATTTGTTATTCTTAATGATAAATATTAAAACAGAGCAGGAGCCACAGGATTTGAATTTAGATACTACATACTCTTTCACAGAAGATACCAAGGACCCCCCTCACTAAGTGTGGACTAAGCAAACCCTTCCCAGAGCTAGCAGGATTTGTTTTGTAGACTCTGCATTTAAAGCAGACTCTGCTTTTCATTTGGTTTGTAGACCCTGCTTTTAGAGCAGGGGAGCTGCAGGGAGATTGCAGGACCCTGTATGATGAGTGCCATTGATTCAAATAGCCTGGCTGCAATACATGCTGACAGCCATATTCTTGTAGTTTCCCTCTCTTATATTATAGATGACTATGGGGCTACAATCCTTTTCTGCTGGATTGCAGGTCAGCTACAGACCTTGGGTAAAAGAGATGTTAAACCCCTCGGGCAAAGCTTGGACATTTCCTCTGATAAAGTGAAGCAGGTGGTGGTTGGGTACAAAGGAGATTGCTGTTTGGTGTAAGGTGGAACCGGTGAAGAGTGACAATAATTTGTGGGCATGGAGAAGAGTGAACTCAGGAAAAAAGCCTCAGGATGAAAATGTTCTTTTATAAAATGTTATAGAAGTGTAAACCATAGCTCATATACACTGTTTATAGTAGCTGCTCCATGTTTGTTTTACCTGCCTGATAGAATAAAAGAAGAGTTCTTAGCTCTTGCAATGAGAATGTGATGACCAAGCTTCTGGAGGACTAAATCTAGATGGAATTTGGATACCAGCATTGTCTGTGAGCCCATAGACCAACCTGCTGGCTCCTGCTCTGTCCCAAAGTGTGCACAGCCTGGATCTAAACTGGAATTTTCGGGCATTACTAAATAAAGATCAAAATTAAAGTAACTAGTAATAATTATGTGAAGGTGAGCAAAGTCAGAAATTTCTCTTTCCAATGTAGGGATTTCCAACTTGATTTCTGAAGAAGGGTTTATTTTCCTTTGGTTTTGCCATAAAAAAAATAAAAAGGGGGGGGAAGGGT
>VYZP01042974.1:0-10795 GCA_013400635.1 Hypocryptadius cinnamomeus
CTTCCAACCCAAACCATTCCATGATTCTGTAGTTCTATGATTCTTACTATGACTACTGGAGTGATTACATACTTTAATTTTTTTTAAACAACGGCATGGATTTGTTGCAGAAGGGAGCTGCTTAAACAGCCCTGCACTATTTAATTCTCTCTGTCTGGAATGAGCATCCCTCTGAGTGGTCTGAAGAGAGCCCTGCCTCTGCCATGCTCTCAGCTGGAGGCTGTTATCACCTTGTCCCTATCCAAGAGGCACTGGCTGTCTGTGATCCTGCTCCCCAACCTGTCACAGCCAAAGTGAGCCAGGCTGCTTAAAAACCACTTTCAAAAGTACATTTCTGCTACTCCAGTTCATATCAAACACTGGGAGTTAGGAAGGAGCAACACCAGCAGATCAGCTGGAGGAAGCAGGAGGAAGGTGATAAAGAGCTGCAGGTGCCTTTGGGAGTTGTAACCACTTCAAGGAGCACAGCTGGAGCTGGAAGTGTATCCTGAGTATTCCTCTTCACTCAGCACTGCACAGCTGCAGCAAGGCTAAAGTCAGGCAGGTTTAAACCTGACAAGGAGCTGCTGGCGTTGGTGGAGGAAGAAAAGGTTCTTTGAGAGCAGGTTACAGATTTCAGCCTGTTTGATTCCAGTTCTACAGCAACACTGCATCAGTGTAGAAGTGTTTGTCATGGGAAAGAAAAAAAATTTAAAAATTAAAAAACCAATTCTTATTGCATTATCTTTATGGCCTCTGCATGTGTGTATGCTCTGGACAGGAGATTTTGGAAGTTAAAACAAGCTGTTTTCTGACTTTTCCTGTGCTCTGGACAGGACATTTTGGAAGTAAAAATAACCTTTTTCTGCCCTCTTCTACACTCTGGACAGGAGATTCTAGAAGACAAAATATTCTGTTTCTGTCCTCTCCAGGACACAGCCAAAAATATTCATTGCTATTTCCCTCCTCATCCTAATAAAGAGCTGTGAATGCTCCAGGTAAGAGGCTTCATGAGATAACTGAGTACTCCTTAAGCAGTCTTGACCCTCATAAAAACCATCCCCACCATGGTCATCTTTCTTCCTGAATAATACATTTCCCATCTGGTCCTGCTGATGATTATACAGGCTGGCCAAGCTCATCTTTTTTATGTGCTTATCACTCACATGGCTATTGATTAAGTGCCTTCTCCTTTTCCCTTCAAAGCTGAAGGCACATCTCTACATGCTCTGAAACAAGGTAGGATCAAGCTCCAGCCTAATGCTTTCTAAAATCCCGTGTCCATGAAATGCAATTCCGTGTGCTGGGGGAAGAGCAGGCTTCCCATCAATGCTGGTGACAGATAAGTGGAGCTAACACTGGATTCTGACCTCTCTTTTGTGCCAGGAGATAAATGCTCAGGGCGCCTGAAACCTCTCCTTGTAACAGTTGCTGAGTGTAAAGGGTTGAGAATCAACTTTAGAAATGGAGCAGATATTTCTTATTTTGCCATTAGTATCAAGCTGGAGAGATTTTCCATGAAAATGCTTCTCTTGCAGAGCAACTTCATCTAACTCTGACATGAGAACTTTCTCTATTGACCCTGATGGGATTGGAGCAAAGGCTGCCATGGGTCACTTGAAACCTGATTTATGCCTGATTTATTCCACAACTCAGTGGGGAAAAAAAAAAAAAAAAAAGAAAAAAACAGAGAAGGAATGGCTGGGGCAGATTTTAGGCTGGAGATGTCGTGGAGAGAATGGAATAGTGGTGATGAACAAGAAGAGGTCAGTGCCCTGTGGTTAATGCCACTGGGAATAACACTGGATATGCACCCTGGGACATCTCTGTGCTGTCCTTTGCAGCCCAACTAATGTGATTTTAGCCACAGGCTTTGAGCTGATCTGACACTGGGGGAGCTCAGTATGTCTCTAAACTTGCTGTGCCCAGAGCTGGGTGTCCCTGTGACCACAAGTGTCCCATGAATAAGGGTCTTGTGCCTGAGCTCAGCACTGGGGACACCCCGATGGCCACTGCCCAGTAAACCCCAGCCCTCGGTGGGGACAGGGGGATGGACAAACCAAGAGTGAGGAGAGGAAACACCAGCATGGCCATCACACCCCTGCCAGGGGGGAGCTCAGGGTGGTGATGGCTTTTAATCCCTCCTCCTCCTCCTCCATGGAGAAATACTGGATTTGTCCACTTTGGGATGAAAAGGAATACTGGCAGGGTAAGCATGGCACCAGAGGTGGGGGATGGACACTGGGAAGGCAGGAATGGCTCTGTACAGCAGTTTGAACAACATCATTAATGAAATTTTATCATACTAATTGGATAACTTGAACTATTAGACTGTTAAAACACTTAGTGATATAAGAATAAATTTTTAGCTCAGATAGATGGTCTTCCCTTTGTCCCATAACAGGTTTTGACAGCATTGCTAAGCCCTTTTATCACTCCTGGAGAGAAATGTGCCCTGCTGGTGCTCAGAGCATCTCATCTGGAGACAGAGCTGTCGAAAGCAGGGCAGACAAATCTCATTCTGGAAGTGCCCATCTCTCTCCCCTGATTCTAAAGAGCATCCAGACAGCTGGCTCAGAGGGTGATGCTTGCACTGAAATAGGAGAGGCTAGGTGAGATAAATCCCCAGCTGGGTGAATAAATTTTCAATTTGACTTCAGGAGAGATGTGAGGAACGCTCTGGGGAGCTTTCCCTGATGGAAGTGTCATTAAATCCAGCATGTTGGAGTGCAGATAGTCCCTGCTCCTCATTGTTGCCCTGACCTCAAACACCACAGAAAATGTCTGTGTTCACCTTAGGGGACTCTGATGGCAGCCTAAAAATGGCCACCCATGTTTTTAGGAAAGAGAAACAAGCTGGAGAGAGATTTTAAGATTAAATTTCCTCGAGTGAAGAAATCCAGATCCATCTGCCATGCCCCTGATGGAATAATTTAATAAAACAATTCTCCTGCTTTTGTGGGGATCCCTCATCTGTGGGTCTTTTAAGAGAGAAAGGTCTAAACCCTGGTTTTCTTTTTCCTTTTTGTTTTCCTGGAAATTTCTGTGAAATGAGTGGATCATTTGTCAAAAAGAGCTATCCCTCCTCACCAGACACAGCCTGTCTTCATGCTCACAACCAGACAAAGACCCTGGAAAACATCAGGAAAGGTGTTTTAGAGAGTAAAAGAAGGTATCTAAAATAGCAGATAATAAAGTGAATCACAAATTTTATTCTGAGTATTACAGGGAAGTTGAAGCCTCTTCCCAAATGAGTGGAGCAATGGTGAGGTGAAAAACTAAACGCTGAGTTTGGTTTCTCCATAACTAAAATGTGGGAGATGCTGTGCCAGGATGTCAAAAATACCATGAATTTACATCTCAGAGGAGGACTAGGCTGTGCAGGAGAAAAAGAGTGGGAATTTCTGTAGGTTGGACAGGCATGAGGGGCAGAACCCATCACTGCTCCCACTGGGTTGAGGGAAAAACCTTTTGGTCAGGAAATTCTTACTCCTTGAAACTTCCTAGGCTGCCTTTGAAAGCAGCTGGAGGGTGCAGCTATTGGATGCAGATATAATTTCAATATCAACCACTCTGAGAAGCCCCCTGGCCTGGAAAATTTTACAGTCCTCAAATATTCCCAATAGCTGTTATTTTAAAGGGTGAGCAAGAAAAGGAGGCACGTTCACAGATCGATGCCGTAGAAAGAAATCCTGCAGAATTAGCAGAAAGAGAAAAGGGAGTTTCCATGACAACCACCTTCAACCAGCACAACCAGCACCACCAGTGAGTGCAGAGTGTGAAAATACAGGAAAAAATAGGGAGTTTTGGGTGCAGCTCCCTGAGTGTGTTTGGGGGAGTGGGCATCTCCCTTGGGAAAGGACCAGGAGAGCTCCCAGAGAACAAAAGTCTGACAAGGGAAGGTCTGAGCAGCTCTTGGGAGTTGAGGTGAAGTGGAGAACCTGGATTTGTGTCTGGTGAGGCTCAGCAGGGCAGTGTGTGGGGCTGTGGTGGTCTCATCCAGAGGATGTGGAGAAATCCATGGGGAAAGCTCTAAATTCTGCACCATGCTGGGCACCAGTGCCCATCCCCACGTTCAGCACCTCAGGGAACCTGTCCCAGCACTCATCCTGCACCCAGCATGGTGATCCCAGCCAGATCCAGCCCTAAAAATGCCCAAACTGCTTCCATGGCCAAGTGGCCACTCACTGACCACCCCAAGAGGGGCTGATGTTAAACTCCTGCCTCCTCTCTAGGAACAGACTGCATAACCTCAGCCCCTTGATGAGCATTATCCAAAGGGATTTCCATCGAAATAGTTCCCAGGGGTTAATAAATAGACAGCAATACCTGCAGGGTTGGAGTAAATAATTTCCAGTGTGTTGTTCCAATGTCATTGTTTTACTGCCACATAAACACATATATTAGAGGGGGGGGAGAATGGGCAGCTGTAAGTAATACAGAGAGGTTTGTATAAAAATGAATTATGCAAATATGATCTCCCTTTCCTTGTGAGCACAATAATAAAAATGTAAAATAAATCTTAATAGCATGTCTCGGACTTAAAATGCTAAGGGGTAAAAGGGGACGGGGGGAGGGTCAATGCTTGTTGTTTATTATTGAATTCAGTGCTGAATCCAACATGCCTAATGTTCTTGGAGAAATTGAAACATCTAATGTCAAATAAGATCTCCATGGTCTAATTCTTCATTCAGAGCCCTGGGGATAATGTATCCGACGTGACAATCCAATAAGCTTTCACATCTTCATCCATTTGTTTTCAGGGAGCCCTCACACCTCTGCATAAAAAGTAAAAAATATCTTTAAAAAGTCATTATTTCTTACATTGCAATAAATTTCACCAGAGTAATAGGCGTAATTTAAGAAAGGGGAGGGATAAAAAAGGGGAGGGAGGTTGGGTGACAGATTGTCCACAATTTTAACACACAGGATTCAAGCTATCATCTATCTATCTGTCTATCTCCATATCTGTCTGTCTGTCTATCCACCTATCCATCTTTATTATCCTGGTGACTTCCATTCCATCTCGAGTGAAGGTTGTAGGACTGCATCTTTGCTGGCAAAATTTCCCCTGATCAATCACTGCCTCTCCTCAGCTCCCAGGTTTGGCAGGGAGGGCCTGAGCCAAAATGAAAAGGCAGAGGAGCAAAGGCAGCGATTCCTGCTGTGGGCAGAGCAATCCCAGCCTGGGTTCAGCAGGACAGGACTGGCCCCTCTCTCTGCAGGAATCACTCAATTATCCAGAGGCACAGCGGGTTCATCCCTTGGAGGGAACAATCCCAGAGTGGCAGGAAAGCAACAGCCTGGGGTAAAAGGGAGGCAGCAGGGAAATTGGGCCGATCTGAGTTGAATATCCCCTGTTTGGTATTAAATTGTCCAGATGAAGAAGGGTTTATGGGAGGGACTGGAGGCAGGATGATGATGTGAAGTGGGATGCAGAGACATCTGCTGACCCTAATCTGGGATCTGCCCTAAGTATCAGACTCCTTTCAACTCTCCCAGCCAGGCACAGGATGCAGAACACGAAGGCAGAAATAGTTTTTGAGAGACTTGCAGAAACTCCTTTATTCTCTGATGAGGTATTGTGTCACATTTGGTGACAGCAGCATCCCAGGGCTCCGATGGCAGCCTGCAATCCCAGATGGGAATGAATGTTAATGCCTGGTGAAAGCAGCAGAGATCTGAGCAGAACCTGAGCCTCCCTTGGGAGTGGCATTTGGTGCTGTCCCACGGAGCCCAGATCAGCCCTATTCATCTATTTTCCTGCCGCGGATTTTTGCCACTTTTGTCGCTGTAATTTGCATTATTATCTGCCAGGTAGGAGCCGGGACTGCAGGGTTCTGCTACTGGCTTTATCTGCATTCTCTGCTAATGGAGAGGACGGGAAATTAGAGGAGGACCTCTCATCTGTCATTGTGCTTTAAGGCTGGGACTAAGCTGTGCTATCAGAGCTGCTGCACAGCAGCACAGACACATCAAGGGAAACAGCAGTTGCTCTGTTGCCTTTGGCCAGCACGCAGATCAGTCTGTTCCTTGGCACATTAACAAAGTGTTAATTGTTCTTTTCAGATGTGTTCTCCCTGCCAAACGCAGGAGTAATCCTGACACTGCCTTGCATCCCAGGCTTTGGGGCTTAGGTCAGGCTGGAGCAGGGGTTGTGGAACAATGAGCCAGCATCAGGCTTTCATTTGGAAACCCAAAGCTCTGCAAAGCCCCGGGGCTCAGGGATGCTGTAGCCAGCTTTGAAACAGAGGTGAGGCTTACTGAGAAGTTTATTAAAAAATGAAGAAGTTGAGAATGAACCCTGTGGCCTCTGGGCTGGAGGGGATCTGAGCAGAGATTTCAAATGGAGGCTTTGGGTAAATGAAAAGAAAAGGTGGTTTGTATAAAACAAGGTAGAATAGGATCATGTTTTCAGTCAACTTCATTTGCAGCAGCGATGGAAGCAAATTCCAGACTTTCTGAGTAGTCCTGGGGCTCAGTCTAGGACAAATCTGTGGCCAAAGCCCAGGAAGGCATTGTAGGATAAAGTTCAACTTTCNTCTCCTGGTGAGCTGTGGGTTGTATGGGCTGGAAGTGTTTCTTCAGCTCCCAGGGGTAAAAGCAGGGCACATCTCTGATATGGGGCTGCCCTGTTTTGCTGTCAGCAAAGGATGAGTGTTCCTGAGGTATTCCCATATTCCCTGGCCTCCAAAAATACATGGAAACCGTGGCAGGAAAAGGTAACCAAAGACCACAAGCCAGATGAAAGGGGGATGTTGTGTTGAGGCCTTCCTTGTCCCAAGAAAATAGAGCAAACTTATTTCCCTGAGAAAGACTTTGCCATGAGGTTTTCTGGGTTTGGTTTTGTTTTGTTTTTCTTTTCCTGGGAGAAGGGGAAATCCCAGCTAGGGCTCTTTTATTTTCTCTCTACAAAACCGGTGTGTTTTTGAGCAGCCCANATTTGGAAACCCAAAGCTCTGCAAAGCCCCGGGGCTCAGGGATGCTGTAGCCAGCTTTGAAACAGAGGTGAGGCTTACTGAGAAGTTTATTAAAAAATGAAGAAGTTGAGAATGAACCCTGTGGCCTCTGGGCTGGAGGGGATCTGGGCAGAGATTTCAAATGGAGGCTTTGGGTAAATGAAAAGAAAAGGTGGTTTGTATAAAACAAGGTAGAATAGGATCATGTTTTCAGTCAACTTCATTTGCAGCAGCGATGGAAGCAAATTCCAGACTTTCTGAGTAGTCCTGGGGCTCAGTCTAGGACAAATCTGTGGCCAAAGCCCAGGAAGGCATTGTAGGATAAAGTTCAACTTTCACAAGGAAGCCAAGATTGCTTTCTCAGGCCTCAAATGGGGTTTCAAACAGGTCCAGAGCATCATGTGCTCCATGCAGCACCCCAGGTCCCTGGTTATTCACATTTAGAGATAAGTTCTGTGGGTTGCAGAAGACTAAATAAGGGAATTATTACTGTGGAACGTGATTACTGTGTGATTTTCCCAAACAAAGCCCTTTATAATTTCATAATAATAAAGATTNAGAAAGACTTTGCCATGAGGTTTTCTGGGTTTGGTTTTGTTTTGTTTTTCTTTTCCTGGGAGAAGGGGAAATCCCAGCTAGGGCTCTTTTATTTTCTCTCTACAAAACCGGTGTGTTTTTGAGCAGCCCATTGTTTTTACAGAAACAAGCACAGACACATCACTGAGGTGTCTGTCTCGGCAGTTCTCCTTCAGATCAGCTGCTGTCAGTGAGTTTTTTCTGAAGCAGGAAAGGTGGGAATTACCTTTGGCTGCCCTCTCTCAGAGCACTTTGTCAGGTCTCTGGTGTGATGTGCACAAGCTGAGCCCATCCATAACACCGGAATAACTCCCCCTTAGACTCTTCATCAAGAAAGTCCAAAACAACTTACAATTTTCTCTTTACACCTGTAGCTTTAGCTGCTTCACTCTGTATTTTCCAGGTGATTGAGAACCTGCAGGACAACAGGAAAATAGCCATATAGACTGAAAATAAACCAAAGCTTTTCTGGGCCAGAATGACAGCCCCATGATGCAGAGAAGAAAAATTGATAGAGTTCAACTGAGTGGTGTTGCTATTTTCCAATCTCAACAAAAATAACAATGCAATGAGATCTGGATTTCTGGGATTATTCTTCTGTAGTCCAGGAATCTCTGTTGATATCCCTTCCACTGAGTCACAAAACGAGTTCTTTGTCCCAGCTAAACAAGGCTGGAACTTGGAAGAAAGAGGAATTTCCCCTCATCTGCACTGCATGGACAGAAAGAGAACACAAGAAAGAAACAAGATAGAAAGTCACTGGGAGAGGAAATAATTTCCAGGCAAAGAAAACATTTCAACTTTGCAAAGCACATTCATGTGTATGTATGGACTTCCATCATTTGCACATAATTTAGCAAAAGCAGGAGTGAAATACAGTGGAAAGTTTCAAACATGTAACAGAGCCATAATTTTCCTCTGAATTATGACTGAGTAGTTATTATTTGCTCAGGAAGACTTTCTTTCTTCCTTTTTTTTCCCTTCTCCTTTAACATCTCATTAATGTTAATGCAACCCCCGCTCGATAAAAATGGGAAGATAGGGCAATAGCAGTTTGGCAAATTTATTTTTGTGAGAGCAATATCTTTGGTCTGTGTAAATGATTTTACTCCACAGCTGTGCAAAATGAGCATCTCTGGGTCCCATTAACCCAAAGTGAAAGGATCTGGGCAGGGATGATCAGTGGGAAGTGGAACAGGTTTTTTTACTTTGTTTCTTGCTTCCAGGTGGGAGACTGAAAGTAGAGTTCCAACCTGGTGGAGCCATCAGAGGGGAAACAAAGCTGGAAAAAGGGAGGACAATGCTGCTGTGGGGGATCCAGGGTGAAAGTGACTCTAGGGCTCCAGGGGAAGAGCCTCTGTTTAAACACCAGTTTTGCACTGTGCCTGTGGTTGGTCCCACCTGTCCAAGAGCCAGGAGAGACCTGGCTGTTCCCATGATCCCAGAAAAACCTTCCTGCCCCTCTCAGGAGACTGGAATGCTGGCAGTCTTGGCCCCTATGGAATGAGAAACCTTGCAAAGAGCACCATGGCCTCTGTTTTGGGTCCCTTTCTTCTGCTTCTTTCCATGGAAATCCTGTGTGGGGTAAGAAGATGATGGTGTGGAGTCAGACAAGACATGGAGGCAGCTGAACCTGGGCAGTCAGGCTTGTTCCCAGTGTGCTAAACTGGAGCTGGACAGTGCCCTGGAGGAACTTTCATCTTTCCTTCTGTGGGCTGGGCATTTCCAGCTGCAGATCTCCAGGGGGGATCTGCTTGTCTTCCACGGCTGGGCGTGTTCCAGGTCTCAGAGTTCACCTTCCCCTGAGTTCAGGTGGGTCAGAACAGCCATTTGTGCATCCAGGAAGGTCAGGGAAGCACTTCACAGGTACAACTCAAGCAAACTCAGGATTTTCTGCCTAAAGCTTCAAGTTAGATCCTTCAAACTCTTCAAACCCAGCACAGCAAAACTTCCTAGAGGCAGAAGACACTGGATTGATTCTTTTCCTTCTTTTTCTCCATGCAAAAATAGGACTTTTATTCTGTTTATCCAAACTCTACCTACTGCTGGTGGAGAAAACCTCCTGGGGGTGATTCAACCATCACTGGTAGCAAGCCCTGCTTTCCACTCTCCCACTTACAAGCCTGTCTTGATTTACAGCTGCAAAAGGACATTCAAACTTGGTGGCATGATAATGAACCCACAACTTCACAGGTCTCTGGTGTAGATCCCTCTGTCTGAATTAGCCTTCACTTGTCTCCCTTTACAGCCAGCAGGAAGGGATGGATACCCAGAGGTCCAGTTTGTCTTCCCAAGCTAAGAATCACAGAATAATTCAGGATGCAAAAAACCTTAAGAGGTCTGTAGTCCACCACCATCCAAGACACAGTGCCAGTTAAATTTGCTTCCCTAAAGGTCCCACCCAGCCAAGCTCAGAAATATCCATGGATTTGGAACCTGCAGAGTCTTTGGGCCCCTACCCTGATTTTTATCTGTTGGCCAGAGGAACAAGGGAACAAACAAAGAAACACTTCAATGCTGACTTTGTCTTTGAAGTAGGTGCAACATCAGCCATTTTTGACTTGGTTTGATAAAGATGTCTTGGGCTGTGGAGCTGAGGTTTGGGAGATATCCATGCAGGGAACAAGACATCCAACACATCTGTTCCCTGCCCAGTGTCAGACAGGACACCCCAGGACACAATGCCTGTGAGAGGGCTGTGGTAGTTTTTGGGGTCCCCAGGACAGGGGAGGAATTGATGAATTTGACTCCATGTTCTTAGAAGGCTAATTTATTATATTATGATATTATATTATATTAAAGAATACTATACTAAAACTATACTAAAGATAAAGGATACAGACAGAAGGTTTAACAAGAATGAGAATGAAAACTCGTGACTGCTTTCAGAGTCCCGACACAGCTGGACTGTGATTGTTCATTAGGTTAAAACAATTCATATGAAACCAATCAAACAATGGCCAGTTGGTAAACAAACTCTAGACTACATTCTAAAGCAGCAAAACAGGAGAAGCAAATCAGATAATTATTATTTACATTTTTTTCTGAGGCCTCTCAGCTTCCCAGGAGAAGAATCCTGGACAAAGAGGTTTTTCAGAAAATATGATGGTGACAGAGGGCAGCTGAACTAACTGGCAAAACGTGACCAAATCATTCCTTCTCTTTCACATAAGAGGAACTGAAATGGTCTGGAATGTGCAAACACTACAAGCCTGGTTCCATAAATTCTGTTACATCCTCTGGAGATGGAAGCCCCCATCCTGTTTTTCCTTTTTTTTTTT
>VYZP01042982.1:2241-13066 GCA_013400635.1 Hypocryptadius cinnamomeus
AGTGGGGAGTCGAAGACACAGCCACAGTGGGATATGAAAGCACAGTAAATATTCAGAGTTTGAGATGGCAGCACTGACATGCGCACACAGCACACAATGTGAGCAGCATGCTCAGCAGTGGGGAAAGCAGAAATTCCTCAAAGCCTGAAGGAATTCAAGCAATATTATCAATATCAACAATTGCAATATCAACAATATTATCATCAGGGATGATGATATTGTTGCAGAGTTGTGTCATTTTTTAGCCACAGTAACATGCCTAATTTCACTTGCAAACGTGTGTGAGTGGGAGGGCAGCTCTGCTACAGGTGAAGGTAGTAGACAAAAGCAAGACATTTCTGAATGAACTGTTGGAACAGGTCATTTCAGCTCAGAATGAGATAAAACTGTCTCATTTACCTCAGCCCATTTTGTAAAGAGAGAAAAAACATTATTTTCTGTATAGGTTTTGTCATATTTATTTGTGTGGTAGCCTCTTGCACAGTAGGCCTCTAAATAGGCTGTAATTCAGCATGCCTTTACATTTTTTTTGTTATTTCTTTCTCAGAGCTTCTGGGGTTTAGGCAGTAAGGAAGCAGATTTAATGTTTGTTTGTTGTGGGACTCAGCTTTCTTTGATAATACATAGGCAATTTACATTGCATTTGTTTCAGTCAGCCTCTGTGTCCAGTGGGATGAAGAGGATGGGAGAACTCATTCATTTTTTCCATTGTGGGATTTTGCTGCCCTTAAAAACAGAAATGTGGATGAAGTGTCCTACAATACAATTGAGTGGTTTTAACCCAGTGGAAGTGGTTTAACTTCCTCAGGTCCTGAGGAATGAAAAAAGAAAACAAACATGGACCTTCAGTTTCCCCAACTTTGTACTTTGGGTCTGAAACAAGTGGAAATGATGCCTTGTGCAGGCTGCCCTAGAACAGAGACTAGACAGAGCTAAAGAATAAAGCAGGGATTGATTCAAAGCATCTCCCCCATGGATCCACCTTGGGCAGCACAAGAGCCCAGCCAGGGCTGCAGCCAAGATGAACCCAAATGGTCCCAAAATGCACGAGCGCTCACGGGGTCTCTCCCTGTGATCAGCTCTGCTCCATGTGCAGATTGCAGTTCATTGTCCCATTCCAGCTTTAGCCCATGCACTCCCATCCTGCTTGTTTTTCTCTCTCCAGCCCACGCTGTTTGTGCTCTTGGGGCTGAGATTTGGATCATTTGTCCTTGGTGCCCAGCTGGAGCAGGAATTGTTTTGTCTCCCTGCTCTGTGCAGAGAGCTCACCATCCCCTCATGTGAAGCTCAGAAGTACACGCTAAAGCAGCACAGAATCTGAAAAATGGAAAAGCTAAAACCTGAGGCATCAAGCAGGGAGGATTTGGCAGGCTCCATACTTCTGTTCCCAGAGGCACTCTGAGATGAGTTGCACCTTAGGTTTTTCCCATCTGCAGAACCTGTCACTGGTGAGAGTTAAAAGTGGTGGATGCAGCACCAAGACAAGGGCTCTGAGCGCCCTCAAGCACTGGATAAATCTTTGAGATGTGATTTAAAGCAGCTTTATGCTGTATTGTGTCTCATTGCTCAGTGCACATGCAGGCTGAAGGACCAGGTTTGGTAAAGGTATTGGCTCGTGAGTCGAAAGATGTGTTTTGAGCTTAAAGCAAGGCTTTGGAAATTCATTTTTTTTTCTCTTCTGTTTCTTCCTCTTGCTCCATTAGCATGGTGTGCTCTGAGGACCAGGCAGGAGTGTCCAGCTCAGCCTGCCAGGGTCCCTGGGTACAGCTGTGATGTGAAGAATGTCCCCATCAGCACAGCAACATTTTTTAGCCACATTTAACATGCTCAAGCCAGGCCAAAGTACCCGTGAGAGATTTCAAGAGCAGCTAATGTGCAGTGAGCATTGAGTCACTGTGAGGCTGTAAAGTCTCATGAAATGGCTGCAAGGGTGCTTTCAGAAGCAATAAAGCTCAGCATATGTCAGCATGCTTGAAAAAAACAATCCAAGCATCATCTCATACTTTTTGAATCTACAGAAACTGAGTCCAGTCTGACTGCACAAAAGTGATGCCCTTTGTTACCCCTTCTCATCCTCTCACACCTTTGGTACAGAGAGTCATACAAGGGTAAAGGGGAGTTTCTTTCACTTTTATTAATTTAATTTATTTTCTTTATTCTGGCAACAATTTAGTCTAAAATGGGCAGCATAGGGAGCATGTTTTCATAAGTCTACATGGAGTAATTCCAGCTGGTAGACAACCAAAATGATTTGGTGCCATTCACAGTAAATATGTACAAAATTTCAAGGTATTGAAATTTGTTCCCCTAGCATGTGCAAGCTGACTTTTAGCAGCATGATCTCCTGAGAAGGTCATGTATACAGGCAGCTAATTAGGAGATTAGAATATTGAACATGTGAATTAAAAAGGGTGACATTGGTCTCAAAGATTGAAGTAAAGCCTTTCAGTTTATTACCTTACAGCTGTCCTCTGTCTTTGCCTTGTGGTTTCTCCAGTCAACCTGGAGGGAAAAATACAAAGGCATAGGTTCAATGTGTATGGTAAATGAGATGTGCAGTCATTTTTTGGCTAGCAAACTGAAGCCTGATAGCCACAGGAGAGAGATGAAAGGCTGTCATTTGCTGTTCAGAGCATTTTCAGTGAGAACACAGCCTCATTATATGGAAGCATGAACTGGTAGACACAGGAAGGTAAAAGGGCTGGAACTGGAGTCTAAAAATTCTGAAAAAGTATTGCTTACTATATATGATAAACCCTGAAATGGTTTAGAAGAGGGAAAACAGTTATTTAAAGCAAATGTGTCAGAACCTCAGTGAATAACTGGTATAGCTCTAAATAACTTCTGTTTTAGAAGTGTTTCATTTTTCAAGAAGGACTGTCTAATGTGACAGTCACTGGAATAAGGCTGAAATTGAGGATGTCAGGGAGGAGGCTGCGTGTATGTTGAAGAGTATTGCTGATGATGCAGTGAAGAAACATCTGAAATAACACAGAAAATGTTCACATGTTGGGTCAGGCTGGAAGGACCCACAGTGGACACCTGGTCCGGCCTCTGTGCCCAAGCAGGGCCATCCCAGAGCACATGGCACAGGATTGTGGCCAGATGGGTCTGGAATATCTCAGTGAGGGAGACTCCACAGCCTCTCTGGGCAATCTGTTCAGTGTGTGATCACTGCACAGTGAAGTTCTTCCTCAGGTTCAGGTGGAACCTCCTGTGGATCAGTTTTTGTTCATTGCCTTGTTTCCCATGGCTGGGCACCACCCAGCAGAGACTGGTCCACCCACTTACCCCTCCCTGCAGACACTGACAGGCAGGGATGATGTCCCCTCTCTGTTGTCTCTCTTGCAGGCTGAACAGGCCAGGCTCCCTCAGCCTTTCCTGATAAAAGATGCTCCTGTCCCTTCATGCTCTTTGTTACCCTCCCCTGGACCCACTCCTCCTCATCTCTCTAGTCCTGAGGAGCCCCGAGCTGGACACAGCACCCCAGATGTGCCTCCCAGGACTGAGCAGAGGGGCAGGGTCACTCCCTGACCTGCTGGCAATGCTCTCCCTGAAGCACCCCAGGAGCCATTGGCCTCCTTGGCCTCCAGCATACAGTTAATAATTTGCAAAGAAGTTACTGATGGTACATGACAAGGCTAAACCATGGAACAGATCTTTGCCTGATGTAAATCTGCATAGCTCCAGGAAAGTCAAGAGAGGAATACTAATTTGTGTCATAGCTGGTAGTTTATTTCGTTGAACATGTATTTTACTTCTTTATTTTCCATACAGGATCAGAGTTACTCATCTGTTCATCACTGTACTCCAGCCAGGATTCCCTCAGTTTGATAATCCTTCATTTTTGTGTAATATCTTAATCACTTTTGATGCAATTGCTTAGGATATTGTGGCTATGCAGAGGATTGTAATTTGAAGTGAGAAGCAAAGCAGCTGGAACAGAAGAATTCAGGGTGGTGATACTGAATTTTTCACTGTGTTTTGTCTCAGATGCTTCATTACTTTGGTGATAGCAATAGAGAATACAAAGTGTGGAGAGTGAGGGTTCTGTCATGGTGAAATGGCAACCTGTGATAAAGTATCAGCAGAATTATGACAGAAATAATTGGTTTTGAAATATAATGGGGCTATTTCTCCTAAGGCTTTTTCCTTTTTTTATCTTTTTTTTTTAAATTTGGTATATTCCAAGCAAATGCCTCCAGACATAGTTACTGTGGGATTAAAATCTCTTTCCATAGTAACTGTTAAATATCTAAAATGCTGTTGTAGTTTCTACAGGGAAGCACATTCAAAGCAGGCACTGGACAGGTCATAAAGAGGCTGCTCTCAGACCTTTTAACACAATAGAGTTATTTACAGACATTTGTTCCTCTGAGGAAACATTTTAGACCTCAGTCCTCTGATGTCAGACTGGGTTAGTAACATTCGATCTATCACAAATCTCTGAGGTCTTTTATGACTGGTGCAATAATAGATGCTTCATGTTATGGCACAGGATGGTTTAAAAAGAATGGCTAGGTACTGCAAATACAGTAGAAAGTTTTGTATTTTTATGATTTTATGCTACTGGGACAGGCAGAGAATGGTACTTTAGAGCTTTACATAGCACAGATGTGCACTAGGACCATGGCTAAACAGATATATATATATATATATATAGTCCCATTTATTTTGGATAAATAGTTAATTAAGCAAGGCATGCTTAGGTCATCACCAAAAAGCCATCGTTATTAAACCAAAATTATTACTAAATGGGGGTCAAAGATGCTATTTTTTTTTTCCCTTTTGAGTTGTGCTTCATTTTTTGAACTCCCAAAATTATGCTCTAAAGGTGAAAAGAGGCATTGATTGAACAAAATGAGATTTCCAGAAACAAATTCTGCATTTCAGGTGGAGCAGAGCTTTCTGTTGGTGACAGACACAAGTGCTGCTGGTGGCAGGAGATGGGAGTGGGGAGTGTTTCAAATTACGGTTTGCAGGCGGTTTCCAAAGTGCTCCATCCTCCAGGTGCATTTAGCTGCTACCGGATTCTCCTGAGGGATTCTGTGACAGTTCAAGGGCTCTGCCTGTCCTCGGGGACAGGAGAGGGACCTGGCAGTGCCTGCTCAGCCTTTTGCTGCCCACATTGCTCTGGGTGCAGTGTGCCCTCTTGGATCACACACTTAGCCATCCTAAAACAGAATTTCTCTTCAGCCTAATTCCTGCTGCTGTTTTCCATCTCGATAACACGGGTACAGTGAGTTCTGTGTAAACTGATTATCTGCCCCTCGGGCCCCTCTTTTGTTTGTGCTCTGTAAGCCCTTTTGAGGCTTTTGTTTCCTGCAGATGTTGATTGCATTGTGCTGCATCAAAAGGAAATGATCGCTGCCCCAGCTGGCTTTGAACATGCTTCTACACTGTATCCATACAATGATTGCTCTTGATTCCAGGAGAGGAAAATTAAGATATATAGAGCCAGACACCTTTATGTTCAGCTGTCTGAGCATGAGCATGTGGTGTAATAGTTCTTTGGACTTTCAGCGAAAACAGATTGAATTTCTTTTTTCTTTTGCCAGGAAAAGAAATTGCAGGGAATTATGTCCTGAAGAGCTTTAATTCCTTTGATTGATCTGAAAAGCAGCATAAATTTCTAGATGATAGATGGCAAAGGGATACCCAGACAACACTGGATTGTTCAAACAGTTCTACCTCATTATTCCATCACACCCCCACGGTCCCCCTCAGAAATGGAGCTGGTGACAGTGGTGGATGGCTGGAGAGATAGAACTGCCAAAATTCTAGGTGTCTGAACCCTGGGGGGTTACAAAAACAGAACTGCAGACTGAACAAAGGAAAGTTTGTAAAGATCTTAAATGCACTTCATTTTCATCAAAAATTCCCGTATTTTTTCCAGCTCCTTACCTGGCAGCATGGTGCTCTGAAAGCAGCTAAACCTTGGAGGGCTTCTCAACCCTCCAGAAGAGCAATGCAGTTTTATTTACTGGTTTGTTTCTCAGATGAAATCATGACAAGTTTTGTGCTGTACTGTGGGAAATGGATTTGTAGGGAGTTTTTAGGGTGTGATAGAAGGTTTATATAGCATGTATTTGTATGTAAATTTTGAGGGAAAAAATGTTGATTTAGAAATGTTGTGGAATAGGATAGATATTGTTAGAAAGAAATAGAGTTAGAAAAAAGTTTTAAAGGATGGTATTGTAAATAAGACTAGATATTTTGGAGTTATGAAAGATGTAGTGAGATTTATGAGGGGTAGTTTTAGATTATTAATTTTAAAGTATATATAGTATGGTGTGATAAAAAGTTGATAGGTTAAGAAATGTTTATAGTGTATTGTAATTAAGAAATAGCTTCTGATTATGATAGTGTGAATTATAATATATGGATTGTTTTATTTTTTTAATAAGATCAAAAATGGAATAAGAGTTTTAAAACGTTTTTTAGTTACTTTAAAATATTATCCAACACCACATCATCGCTCATTGGCAGTGCAGGGCTGCCCAGGGCACTGTGAGCCCTGTACAAACCCCAGCCCTGTCCCCTTTGAGGAGCCAACCTGCCTGTCCCTCCATTAGGACAAACTTATGCCTCTGTGCTTTTAGCTTTCCTCCTCTGTTGCACTTTATGAAGGAATAATAGAGCTCTGTATTATGAAATCTCCTTCCATTATTTATCAAACCAACCACATCCTGGTATGACTCTGCTTTCCTCCATATTAAGTCTTCCAAGCCAGAACTTAATAAATAGTCTCTGCACAGATGCTCCTGTATCCAGAGTGCTCTGTAGCACTGGAGTGCAGCTTTTTAACTGTCTTGGTGGATTTGGGATTAGAAACTGAATTGCTGGATTCCTGGATATGTTTGAAAAAAATACATCAACATTATTTATTTGTTTAGTCAACATACATTATTTATTAGTTATTTATTAATTACTTAATAAACATAGGTAAGCTATTTTCTTTATAACTGAGATGCTTTTTTTGGTACTTTGAATTAAGAATTTTATATTGAAATGTTAATAATATATGTATATGGATAACCATAGATATATATGTATAAAAATAATATATGGATCTGGATAAACATATATATGGATTAATAGCTGACTGCAAAATGAGCAAAATAAAAATCCAGATTATCTTGAATTTAAGTGTTGCAACACTTTTTGGCATTGACTGTAGAAGCACAGAATCCAGAACCCAGATTTAGAGCACAGACTATAAAATGGTTTCTGCATGAACTGAAATTGTGGTGGAAGAGGTGCTGCAGAATAAGGTGAGGCACATCTGAAGAGCATTTCAAGGCAGCAGGAGTGCAGACCAGTCTGTGAGCACCTACTTTGAATGAGTTGAGAGAGAGCAGGAATGGAAATGAACTCATTGCCATGGAATCAGAGCCCCAGGAGCCTGGCTCTGTGCACGTATTCCTGTGCCATCTGCTGAAGCTTGGTACCTTTGCTCTGCGTTAGAAAAGTGCACAGAGTGCACTCCTAAATTGACTGGAAGTGAAGGCAGTGGAATGGTCTTTGATGTAGCAGCTCGGTGGTTTGAGCCTCAGTTTAGGCACTGAAAGAGCAGCAGGACCCTCTGGAGATAATTCACCCTCTCCCTCCACCACCTGCAGGAGTGTGAGCAGAGCGGGATGGAGGGGCTGGGGAAGGCACTTCATGTTACAGCTCTTGGGGCTCTGTCAGGCAGGATCAGAATGATAGTAAAAAATTTTAAAATAATAGAAAATTTGGGGAGTTAGAAAGAAAGCTANGAAGACCTCAGGTGGGAAAACATAGAAATATAGAAAAATAAAATAGAGAGAGAGTTTTGCTCAAAGCATCCCTCGGGACCGAGCAACTCCTGAGCCTCAGCAGTCTCCAGCTCCCTGTTTGTGTGCTTCCCAAGAAACAGTCAGGTTGGTTTCCCAAAAAAGCAAAAAGCAGTGCTGGGGATGTTGGGAGACTGCAACAGATACCTGGAGAATTTGAAACTGGGAGTTGATTCCTCCTGGTGTTATTTGAAAGCTGATGGTTTTTTACTGGGACCTTCACTCATCCACCTAAATCCTGCAGCTTCCTGCTTCAGGACACTTTAAAAAGCTTTAAAAGCTGGTGCTGGTCTTTGAAGTTGATCTGAAAAATCTCAGAGTCCCAGTAAGCACTTAGAATGAAATGTTAAATACTCCAAGTTTGAGGCTTTATATTAAAAATATTTAAGTGAAATTAGAAACGATTCCTCCTGATGGCTTTTCTTTATGGCAGAGCTCACCCTCAAAAGGGTAAAAGTGTATTTGATTTCTGGCAGCTTCTTTAGATTTTCCAGCTGTGAGAAGCAATATGATCAGTACTTAGTTTTCAAATTAGAATATCTTTTAAGTTATTTATTGGTATTTTTTTAATTAATCACCCCATGATTTTTTTTTTTTTTTTGGCAGACTACTTCATAAGGGAGAATTGATTATATTTGNTTTTGGGCAGACTACTTCATAAGGGAGAATTGATTATATTTGCCAAACCACAGGAGCATTGCATATTGTTGTGGTATTTACAGCTAACTTCTGCTAGTTAACTACTTCTTATTTTCTTTACACTGATTTTGTCACATTTTTTGGTTCAGAGTATAAAAATTGACAGTGTGAAATGTTAAACTGAGGATTGACTTAATTGAAACATTCCATTCTCAATGCTTTTAATTTTAGTAACGCAGAAAAATTTCCAGATTCAGATGTACTTCTCAGTAATAGGTTGTCAGGTTTTGAAATCTTTTGAGTGCTGGGGGAATATGTACTGAAAATAATCAGCTAAACTGGTTTTGGCCTTGTGAAGCCAGTCTGTCATGGGAGTGCATTTCAAAATATGTGGGGATGTTTCACCAAGGTGGCAGACAATGTTGTTGGTGCTGACATGTTCTGCAATCTCTCTGCTGAGTATGAGCTCTTACACCCAGATTTCATGCTCTGGAATAAAGATACCAATCCTTTGCATGCTCAGAAGAGGAGAGGATTGAAATCAGGGTTAAACTCCACTTTGGCATAATCAGGGAGCTCAGCTGTGTAATAGAATAAGAATTGTGTGTAATATGTGTAATAAAATAACATGGAGTGATGTCAAGTGTTCCTTTCTCCATTCTCTCACAGCTCACTGCTTCTTCTCTGCTGGGGTGTCATGTCACATCTTTCCTAGGTTTGCTGGAAGTCTCTTTTCCCCCCTTGTTTGTTATTGAAGCTGATCTAGCTTTAGCAAAAAGAGTTATTCAGAAGCAAAAGGTTCTTGTTTTGACATGCTTTCTCTTAGCCTCAAAATCTCCATTTTCTGTTGTTCTGGCAATAAAAATACCCTGTCAGCTGCTGAAAGCAACCAGCCAGTGCTGCTCTATGGTGGGTCTGATTTATTGTGCTGCCTTGTGCAGAGCACTCTGGTGCTGGCAGGTTGTGGCAGTCCAGGTTTGGTGCTGGTGGTGTGGTGAGGTCAAGAGCCATCTGGTCCTGTGATGATGGCTGTGTGAAGGGCTTAGTGGCTGCAAGGATGTCCTCTGGCCACCCTAAAATGCATCAAAAGCTATTTGTGGTGTCATGGATGCCCTTGGTAAAGCCAGTCTCAAGATTTTGAGAGAAGGTGTTTGTGTGATGTGCGTTATTTACATTTCAGGGTGCATTAAAGTCTCCTGATCACAGAGGCTACTGGTGGCAGGCTCTGGGTAAAGGATTTCTGGATTACCCATGGCATAAAATGAGGAATTGCCTGGTGGTGGGGGAAGGAAATCATATCCCAAAATTCCCTGCAGGTGGTGTGGGCTTCTGCCCCGTCCAGCTGCTCCTGCCAGGCAGTGATGACTTCTGCTCAGAGATCACAGCAGGGCAAACTCCAGGTCCAAGGCACCCAGGGAAAACTCCAGGGCCAGGGCAAGCCAGAACCTACAGAACTGAGTGCCACAAAACACTGAATGATAATTTCAGCCCATCACTTTGTCACTATTGATTGGCACTGGTTGGATCGATGCAGGCAGATTAAATGTGAGAAGGAAAGAGCAGAGCTACAAGGAATGACCTGCAGAATCTTCCAGCAGCTGAACTCACTGTACCAGTGCCAGAATTTGATCAAATCCTGTCTTTGGATGATTGGAGTGTAGGGAAGTTTTATGACTTGAACAGAAGGTCTCATTATTTTTGTTTGAATGTAAATATGTGGATTATTTCCTTTAAGAAGAGGAAAATGTTATGTTTGTGTTTTTTCTGTCTGTGTGCTGGAAGACAGAATATTACATAAATATTGGTCAAGGCAAGCCATTTCTGATCTCTGTACTCCATCAAATCCTGGATGTTTGTCATGAAAACAAAAACAGCTGTAAATCTGTTATATTTATTGCTTTGCATAGTTGCAATGACAGCCTCTACTGAAAACCCCTCCTTGATAAGTAATTAAAAATTGACTCACTTGCTCATCCTCTTTGAAAATATCTTTGTAGCTCATTTCCAAATTTAATGAGCCCGACTTCAAACTAATTCAGGATTTAACAGCTACTTTTACTGCCGAGAATTGTCAGCAGCAGCCCTGGCCAGGCTGTTGGTAGAAACGCTTTCAGCCTGTGTAAAACTGTCTGCTTTCTCCAAAGCCACGAGTCTGCAGCTGGCCCACACCTCTGGCTCTTGGTGCTGACAGTTCTGTTCAGAACCTGCTGGTTTACACTAAAAAGGTTTCTGATTTCTGAGGTTTCAGCCTTTTGCCTGCTGGTGTGTGTCCATGCCCATGCCTGTAACTTACTGGAGATTTCCATGGGATTAGTGTATTGTATTTGCTGGGATCCCTGATAAAGGAGGGAATGATGAATCTGACTCCA
>VYZP01042987.1:1410-17929 GCA_013400635.1 Hypocryptadius cinnamomeus
CAAGACCAGCACACAAAGAGCATTAGACAAGTACAGATGATCTAAGCATGTGGCATCAATCACAGCTGTGTCATTCAGAGGCACTGCCTCTAAGGGACAAACATCTACAGATTCAAGGCAAACATGCATCATCTAGAAAAATTCTCTTACCTTTTCATTCTAACTCAGCAGGATTCCAAACAGACAAAAGGGACAAAACAGACGAAGCAAGCATTAGGGATAGGTCAATGTTATACCATTCACAGCATAACAACTACAAGAAATAGCTAGAAAGAATGCCCCTAGTAACAAAATTTTGTGCACTCAGCTCTTTTCTCTTTTCCCACAACTATCACATTAACCAAGCAATTAGTAGCAGGGATGGTACCTGCAAAACGAACCTCATCTGACTTCTTTTCCTGCTTTGACATTTACAATCAAGGCAAGGGAAGATGCATGCCAAAATGCTAAGATGCACCAAAGAATGTACAGTTTTATATCCCTAATGATATAGACAAGTCAAGGAAGAAAGTAAATGGGCATGCAAATAAACAAACACTTTTAAGACTTTTCAGAGGAACAAATCGCTTGCTCTGTTCTACCAGCTTTCTTCAATTTTTCCTTCTTTGATCAAGAATTTAAAATGACAATCAAGGCAATTTTCAGATGCTCTTCTATCGGTAGCCTTTCACATGGCAGTAATACAGCAAATTATAGCAAACAACTTAAGGAAGTCAGAAGGGCGATGGGAAGCAAACATTCCTAACTAGAGGAGGAAGAGTGACATTGACTCTCAAACCCTTAAATTAAAATGGAAAATTGTGCAGCATAGTATGCACCAGTCATGAGGTATCTATACAACTAGAATTTAGACTGATGTTTCTGAACTGAGTGCATATAACCGTGTGGCTGTGGTTAAGGCATTCAGGTGTTTGTATAAGCTTCGGTTTTTCATCTTACTCTCTATGTTTACTTCATTTGTTATTCCAGTGTCACCATGCAATTAGATAGAAGGAGTGAGGAAAAACCTAAGGGACCATCAAAGATAACTTTAAATCTAACTCTAGGATGAGTTCTATACTGCACAATCTTAAGACTGATTGTTTGTAACTTAACCACTTACTGAAGGGGATTAGGCCTAGATACGCATGAAATTCCCACATTTAATGATTAAAAAAAAATTAGCAAACAGACAGTATCATTAAATTCTTCACCCAAACAATTGTAAGGATTTTACTAGAAGGNTTGTCATCTATGCCATGTTCAAGTCCTGTTGACTAGCAGAGTCATACACATCTCTTCCTTCTAAATGACATTTGCATTCATTGTGTAGAAATGGAAAGAAACAAACCATACAAATACACCTCTGAAGTTGCCTCCAAACAAAAGGCTTAGGTAGCAAGTGCACTATCCTCTAGAGAATGGCCTAGCCTTGCTAAGTACAGTCTCAGCTATTACCATGGTTCTTCTCGTTCAGCAAGTTTTTGGTGGCCGGCAAGAACATCTCCATAAGTTCAGGCACCTTTCTGATGACATGAACAGCGCACAGTGCTGCCTGGATAGGAAAAACACTTGTTAGTACACACTGCAACGACAACAATACCTATTTTGGGAATATCTAGCACAGTGGGAACTATAACAACATTCATGATAAACAAAGGACTGGCACATTTTTCCATCTCTCTATTACAAGTGTCACTCAACAGCATTCCAGAAGAGAGTTCAATAAAGGGGGAGCGCTGAACTACAAACTAATACTCCCCCTGGCAATGGTTCATTTTTACATTATTCACATAAGAAGTGTTATTATCTGCAAAGCAGCTCTGCCTTTAATAGGGCTACTTCAGCCCGTCTTCCTATTGCTGGGAAGGAGATAATGCATTGGAAACAAATAATCAAACTGACTGTAAAATTATGGCTTATTTACTTTCCCTCCTTCCCCAAAAAATAACTTCCTCCTGCAGGTGATGGGTGCTATGAGAAACAAAACTACATTTCCAGGGTTTTTTGAAAAAAACATGTGCCTATTCCTTCTAGGATGGAGAAGCAACAGGAGACACTATTCCTTGCAACTGCCTGAAAATCAAGTGCCTCTTTCCAGAACACAGCAAGACCTCTTAGCATTGCTTTCTCTCCAGACTCTCTCTAGATCCAGCACTAGACAAAGAAGTAACAATGCATCTCTTCCTAAATCTTACTGCTTCACACTCTCACCAAGACTTATCAATAAATAAACCTAAAAGAACAGGGGTAATCACACTTTGCTGATGCTATGGCACATTTGCTGCAGAAATGAGACAATTTGTAAGTGTTTGTCCATTTCAAAACCTTAACCCTTCTAGTTCTCATACTACTGTTACCATCATCAACAGAAGACATCAAATAGGTTCAAATCTTCTGATACCAGCCTGCACTGTTAATAACCAGAGTCTTCTCTTATCTGAGAAGATAAATCATACTGGTGACCAGAATTTTGAGGCCGAGTCCATGAGGGGGCAAGTGTTCACATTACCACCAATAATATTATGGGAGAGAGTACAAAAACAGAAGCAACTGCCTGGCCAGTTGGAGGCTCATCTTCTAGAGGTTTACATACATTCCTGCTATTAACATTCAGGGAGTTTTGAGCTCTGTCTTGCACACTGGGAAAATATTCACTCAGTGTGATCGGTCATCTAGTATTCCAGATATTAGCAAGGTGTTCAATCAATCCTGCCTTTTAATCCATAACAAAGTATTCAAAAGTTTCCTGAAGTACCTTCTTCCTAAGATAGGAATTGGAAGTTTTGAGGAGCTTTTCCACCTCTCCTGCAAGGTCTCTGCACATTTCTGAGGAGCCCATGCAGCCAAGAGTACAAAGTGCCAGACCTTGCACATACTGCGTGCTGTGATTAAGGTCACTGTAAAGGAGAACAAAAAAGTCAATCAGCATGCACACATAGAAATTGAACACACAAAAAAAGGGCATCTACAGCTAGAGTCATCTATCCAGCAACACATGGCCCAAAAGAACTTTCTGGATTCACAGCTCTGTGGGAGCACGACTTGGGAGCAATGGAAGCTTTGAGTGCATGTACCGCGGGGTTTGCTACTAATTCTATTTAGAATCCTCAATTAAAAAGATAAAATACTTGGTTTAACTATCGGGTTGACCTGTCAGGATATCCAGCGATTGAGCTGAGAAGAGGGAAGACTATACAGAATTACATTTAAAATGGTTTTAGCTTTGGAACTTGCATGCGAAGTACAGACCAGCAGTGACACTGTGGGCTGTCCCAGTTTAAAGATGTTCTACAACAGGCTTTAGCTTCTGCATTTACAAACCAAACAGTATAGAAAAATCTGTGTAAAAGTATTCTCTATCCTGACTAAAAAACCACAAACCCCACCACTCACACACCTTGAAAATAATTCATACAAGAATTCTGTTTAGCGATTTTTCCTATTCATATGCCTAAGGAAGTTGTGAAAAGTGGTCACTAAAAAGCTAAACTACCTAAGAGGAGATGCTATTCGTGAGGCTAGCTACAATGTCACACTAAGCACAAGACAACATAGCTTCTACATGGCAATCCCAACAGCCTTGAAAATCAAATTCTACACCACTTTTCCATCTGTGTTTGGTACTAGGGTTGCCACAGCACCCAGGATTCAATGCTGAAGAAAAAAGTGGTTCTGAACCAAACACACGAGAGGTGTGGAATGGAAAGACAGTATCCTGGTTGTAACATGAAGCAGTTATGGCAACATGCAGATGAAGGAACAGGTAGCACATGCTACTAAATAGGGTGGTTTTTTGTTTCCTTCCTTTAACAATTTTTTGGCAGCTATATAAAGCTGTGTGTATCACAAGTACATGCTTCAAGAGGCTGCTTTGCTTTTCATCTCAAAAATCTAGGTCTTGCTATGAAACAGTGAAAAACAGTGCCATAAATAAATCCCTTAATGTCTAGATAAAAGCAAGACACAATGGCAGATATAGAAGCCGAAGGAGAAAGCAATATGCAACCCAGGACATGGTGGGAAGCTGTCCATCATCTTTGCTCAGCTTCCGTCTGACCCATTCCCAGGTCAAACTCACTACACCCTCACCAAACTCACTGTAGCATAAACAATCAAAAGAACCATTAACCTGCAGCCTGGTTCTAATGGAAGCACCTCACAGTTACAGCATTTCAACAGAAGATCTTTAGACAAAAAACTTGTCTCCTGGACGCTAGGTTCAAAGTTAGCAGATCCTCAGGCCCACAGTTTTGTCAAGTTTCTTTTAAAGCACTTTGACGCCACAGTCTAATTGAAGATTAATAGTTTACTTGCTAATATCTGAGAGACTTATGTGCTAATAGTACATAATAATAAAAACAGGTACACCACACACAACCTTTGGGTAGGTCAACCAGAACCCAGCTGTTCCATACCTGCTCCAATCCCACTTCAACACTGCTTTGCTGAGAGAAGTATTAAAAAACCAGTCATCCCCATCCCCTCTTGTCTGATTTCAGCAAACTGACAACACATCCCAAGCTGCTGCCTTGCTTCCAATGAAAACCACTCATCAGGACCATCAGCTCTTAAAAAGAAAGCAAGATACATAGTCTTGTTCCTTGACAACTCTTCAGAGCTTGTCAGCAGAAGCAAACACACACAGGACATGTGTTGCTTGCTACACACGCCTCTTCAAAATCAATGCAATTTTATATTCTGTTCCCACTAAAGAAGCTAGACAGGTTGGCCCAATACAGAGCACTACTACTTATTATGGTCAACAGCATATAACAATTTCAAGGCATCAGTTTTCTAACACAAGGGAAAAACCCTAAAAACTCTAAGTATCACTGTCAGAAAGATACTTTCTGATACTGAAACCTCAAATCATGGTTTGATGGAGAGGTGGTACCCTTACTTCTTGATGCAATTGGTCATAAGAAGATGAACATCCTGTCTCTCATCCAGCAGCAACATGGCACCTAAATACCCAATGCGCTTGTCTGTGAATTTCTGAGACGCAATAAGCTTGAGGCACTCCAACTGGAAAAAAAAAAAAAAAAAGGAAAAAAAGAAGAAAAAAGAGACATAATTAGCTTGAAAACTACTTCTTAGCTAGAGAAGAAACAGTTTGAATTTTGATGCATAGTAACATATGTATCTCAGAGTGCACTTTTAAAGGTGTATTCAGTTTCCATTTTGGTGATGTGGAAAACCAAGAAAGATTAAATGATCTGTCCAAAGTTCCAACAAAGCCAGTGGGAAGGTCATTAGCAGCTCCGGTGCCTTGAAGTGGCCAGACACTGTTGGTCTTCCATGACCTCAGATATACCAGATATGTTGGTTAATGTCAGATCACAAAAGTAAATGATAGCACATTGATAGAGAGGAAAGATACATCAGGAAACACAAAATAGTAAAGATCTGGAAATCTAGATCATGTGTCATGTTTGATATGCACATGAAACTTTTAAACTAAATTTAAAAGGTTCCACTTATCTACTAGGAAGAGGATCAATGCTCTGTAACCTGCCAAAACAAGGACACATAGTGATAGGACAAGGGGTCATTACTTCAAATGGAAAAAGGGGCAAGTTTAGGTTTGATATTAGGAAGAAATTCTTGGCTGTGAGCATGGTGAGGCCCTGGCACAGGCTGCCTAGAGAAGCTGTGGCAGCCCCTGAATCCCTGGGAGTGTTCAAGGCTAGGCTGGACTGGGCTTGGAGCAGCCTGGACTAGCAGGTGTCCTCGCCCATGGCAGCTGGAATTAGATGACCTTTCAACCCAAACCATTCTAGGATTCCATGACTCTAAAACCAGGTTGTGTTTATTATGATCTGTAACTAACTTGCTAGCTAGGTAAAAAAGTAGGTTGTCAGACATAGTTATGCTTTGGCACTTCTCTGTAATCTCTGGACCAGAAGTTTACTAAAATCATGTGCATTCCAGCCACTACAAGTTTCCCTTTCCCCCTGTAGAAATGGCAACTGTGATCAATAGCACAGAAGAGATTCCCAAGACAACACACACAGTTTCCACCTGCACTCTGCTAATTCAAAATTTAATTGCCAGCTCATTTTTACATCTGACACTTTGAAAAACAAATACCATCTACCACAGAGATATTCTGACATTACAATGCACTAAAATAGTTTTCTGCAACAGATAACTAATCAACTATAATCTATGTCTACTTTCCTGACAGGGAAGTAGAGATCTATCCCTCACAAACAATTTCTGCAAATCTGCTTTACTAGCTGGGGCAGCAAATAAGCATACACAACAGGTCTGAGGCAGGGTCAGACAGAACTGGCAACAGATCCATAGCAAAGGGGGCATGCACAGGCAAAGATACGAGGTGTCAGGAAAAGGGATTCATGGCTCCAGCTAGACAGAAGGTTGAACAGAGCAACAGACACGGGTGAGATGCAAGAAACACACACATGAACAAGAGTAAAGTTGCACAGTATATCGGTAAGAAAATTAAAGTTGAAGTGCCAGAGAAAGAAAGTGCTATGGTCTAGTTCCAGTCCTGCAAGTTCTCATGACCACATGGCATTAGAACACACACTCAACTGTTGACACTGTTGTCATACGTGAAAGCCCAGCTAGTGCAAGGATGACAAATTGGTAAGAAAAGGCTTGAAAGAAATTGAGTTCAGTCTGCAAGGTTAAATGGGATGAAAACCTCAAATAAACACCTCTGAACAGTAAGACCAGTCCTCTGCAAAGATAACTGAATTCGCCCAAATGCCCAAGATCAGCCACAGATAATGTAGAGACCACTAGGTATCAAGCTCTCATGTTTCCAGTGCTTTCTGTAAGAGAACAATGCACCTCTGAAACAACCTTCTTTCCTGGGTTTACAAGATACTTATACAACCCTCCGCAAAAACACAACATGAAATTGGTGACACCTAAGCTACAGAGTAAGAGCCAATGAAGGCAGAAGATGAATGACGAGGAAGAGCATAAGAAAACTGATGACTGCAACAGATACTCTAAGGTACATTTCTAGTACTTTTGAATTTAAAATATATTAGTGAAATTTACTCCATGAAAGGCTGATGAGTTCTTGCTTCACTTGTATAGAAGTACATGCAAACTAGATTAATGCACAGCAATACTAAGAAACATGATCAGCTGAAGCTCTTACTAGGTGTAATTAGTGGAAAAAAATCTCGATACTGTTAAATCCATTTCATTCAAAGGAACAATTAAAATCTGCTACATCACTACTGTAACAGATACTACTGGCATGTAACCAGACTGCAACTGACCCAACTTTTACTGACATAGCCATTCTTCCAACTGGAATTTTTTTTCAAATAGAAACAATGACAATAATAAAGTTATTTGACCATTTGTCCAGACTGTCTGACGACTTCTAAACTTGCACAAACGGCCTCTGCACATGCTCAGGAGACAGCATGCCATCCAGTACATGTCAGCATGCGCTGGCTAAATACAGGCTCATTCTTATACTTGTGTACAAGATACCCCAGGTCAAAGTTGAGGAGCCCTGGGTTGGACAGAAGTAGATCAACCACTCACTCCTGGTTACCCACACTGTTAGCTGCTGTCTGCTTACAGCTTTTAGAGAGACTGTAACACCACTTGTGGCTCTCCTGCTTTTCAGCAAAACACCTTTCCTACATATCTACCTATGACTCTCAAAAGCTTACTGCCTACATTGCAGGACTATCTATCTGAAAGACTCCACTGTTGGAAGAGCCTGTGTCCTCAACAGGTCCCCAGCTCACACAAACTATACTCCTATACAACAGTAGCACCTTGAAAGATTCCTTCCAGTGGTTAAGTGTTAAGGACATGCAAAGGTCTCTAACTCACTCTCTTGCAGAATACTTGTCAAAACCCTTTTCAGCATTGGGCCCTATGCCCTCCTGAAAATGCAGCTGATAAATTACAAGAGAATCAAGGGCACTGAAAGAAGTACTCTGCCCTCCAAATAGTCAGAATAGACTCTTTTCAAGATGTAGCAAGCCTGGCAATAACAGATACTGAACAATCTGCTTTAGCCTTCTTTCACTAATAGTGAACTTACCATTACTAACCAAAGCAGAAAATTAAAATTTCTGCTTTAGTTAGTAATAGTAAATTAGTAAATTTACTTAGGAATGGTAAATTAAAGCATTAAACTAAATGGCGAATTATAATCTTCCTTGGATGGGATTAAATACTTGAGCAACAAGACAGAAGAACAAAATTTAAATAATGTTCTTAACATAGGCCAAATGTTGAAATTCTAGATTACACTTTTGTAACACTTTTCATTATTCTTAAGGCTCCAAGATAATTAATTTTTGTGACAGGAAGTTTCTCTCTTGGACCAGAGAGCCCAGCTATGAAAAGCGTTAAGAACAGAATAATACACAACTTCACTTGCTCTTTTTCAAAACTCTTTACCCTGAGAGAAGAATCCAATAATATAGAAGTAAGATGAGGCACTTCATATGCTATAGCAGAGCCCAAACTCACTAATCCTAACTATGTGCAATTTGATTTCACTGGTTTGAGCTTACTGTTTCAGTGAGACATATTGGGACTGGTAAATTCAACCACAAATGGACAGACACACAAGACATGAAGCTACTTGAAGGGATACAACAATTTGACTGATTTAAGCTTTATTGAAGACCTAGGTTAGATTACTACTAACAGGACGCTTACTGACTTCTAAGCAAAACTAACTATGCCCCAAAGACTAAGCAAAGCTAACCTGAGGGACACCTTGTAGATCAAGAGCTTCCATCTTCCTGTCTCTCTTTCCTAAAATTTCTGTCAAAAATAGCACATCAAAAATAAGTCAAGAGATGGAAAACTCACACCTGCATTCTCCATGTCATCTCACCAAGATGGGGATAAGGAACACCAACTTCTGATTGCCAGGAACAGACCAGCTCTTTTCTGTCTCAAATACATTACTTTATACAGAAACGGGTATAGAACTTCCTTTGAAGTATGTGGTGTTTTTCAGAGACAGAACTCCAAGGTGCTATTTTGATCCAATCTAAAAACATCCCTATGTCTTGGACTGTGGTTTAAGCACTACTGGTCTACAGAAACATGGATAGTGAGGAGGAGACAGTACGGCAAAGCAGACTAACCTCAAGTTTCAAAACAAAATATGCAAGCCCCAAACAGCAAATCTCACCAATGAAGTCTAAACTAACTAACATAGGTTCAGAACATACACGAAAACAGATCTCAAAACATCCCAAAGGACAGCAGAGCTGCACCTAGGAATGCTCTGAACAAGTTAATGTGCCCAAAACAAAGAAGACAGACAGGCATTAAATTTTGACCTACCTGTCCAAAATGCGCAGGATATCCCAGCATGTGCATATACAGCAGCTTTGCCACATTTCTGCATCGGTATGTGTTATCTTCCTCTCGGAAAGATGATCGGATAGCAGCACATTCCTTTTGGATCATCTCACGCTCTTCTGCCTGGGTTCTTGCTGTCCGGATGGTCCGGATTAACTCCCGCAGTCTGATGGGGGCTGGCATCCTCTGAGAGAAGAAAGCAGTCTGTAAAACTTTTACTGTCTCTAAAGGCTTCATAATGGTCTCACACTTCTATGTATTCTTTTTTTCTTTCTTACTCTACAATTATGTAAGTAAAAGAATGAAGAAAATGTAGGCTACCTCAGTAGCATGACTAAGATTAAACTTGAGAACCTGAGGACTTCACTGTACCTCACATCTGCTCTTCCAGAACATTAGAAATGGGAATTACTCCAATTTGAGCCAGCTGTCAAATGAACATAACATGACTCCCCACCCGAAACAGGCAGAAACAGCACTATGCAAGGCACTCTCATATTCACATCATCTGCCTCTCTCCAGAAAAGCCAGGCTCCAAAGAGAACAGATTCCAGAATCGTTACAACTTGGGACAGAAATCCTCTACAAAACACAACTCTGTTTAACGACCTGCACAAGACTTCATCTAAGTGCTTCAGGTGGCCATGCTTCAAAAATCCCACTAACTTGTGCCATACACACTTCCTTCTTAGAAGGAAGCTTAGAAGTCAGCAGAAAAGCAAATGGAAGAGCAATCTTAGGTGTGTGGATATTTCAGAGAATCCTGCTTCAAATATAAATAATCGGGTTTACATCATCCATTTATTATACCCCAATCAGAACAACCCTTTCTGAAACAAACAAGCCTGTGACATTACTGTCTGGCAGTACGGGTATGAAAGGTGTATACAAGAACACTCAGAGTTGTTTCACCTCATCAGATGGAATACTGACGGAGCCATCTGACCCACAGAGCAATTTAGTCTGCCAAGTTCCTGTGAAGAGGAAAGCGGCTGTCAAACAGAATCCAAACTTTAGGATTTATGTTCAACAGCTGAACTTAGTTCATGCTCACCAAAGCCGACTTCTGACTTTCAGGGAGCTCAGACTATATAAACATCTTTACAGCCTTCTTTCATCCATGCCAGCTTGGGAACAGAACTGAGCCCTTCTGTTAAGGTATCAGACCAACTTGTAAGAAGTTGCCATACCAATCTGCTACAGATTTTGTCTGGGTGACCATTCCCCCTGAGCACTGTGTCATACAGTTTAAGCACTGCCACATAAGAAAAAGATGTGCATTCAGGCGCTGCACTAACTGGCTTACATGATACCACCGAACAGAGAGGCTGGGACACAGAGCTAACAGGGGACTTCTTTGCTTGCAGAAAAGCAGAGAGATGCATGCACAAGTAAAGGTGGCCTTACAGTAAGCCAGACGAAGGCAGCTCCGAGTCCCGATTACAAACTCATACATACACTAAGCCTCTTCAGCCAAACCACGTAGAGTCCTCATATTTAAGTTCCCCATCTTCATACTTTAAAAAGCTTGAATTTACAGAGACACAAAGCATTCAGTTTTGAAAGTGGAAGAGTAGAGATATTCTTCCTGCATAAGGAAACTTTGTCCCAAAATGCTGACATGTGTAGGATCAAGACTATTGGACACATGAATCCTTACTCTTGCCTTGTCTCTCCATGAGAATTCACAACACTTCCTCACATTACTGTGACATGAATAAATTAATGGTTGCTATGCACTCATGCTGCACTAACAAGCATAACAGAAATAGTCACGGAGAAGTAAGAAATCCATCTCCAGAACAAGCCCTTCCATGACCACTACCTTTGCTGCCATGCCTGCACATAATATAGTTCTGCATCCTTTCTCAAGGGGAATGTGGCATTCTCTGAAGAAATTCCTTCGCTCACGATTTTTCTCCTGGGAAGCTGAGAGGCTTCAGAGAAAAAGGAAAACAATTCTTATCTCATTTGCTTCTCCTGTGTGGAATGTGTTTGGAGATTGTTTACCCAAAGGTGATTGCCTCATTGGTCTCCGGTGTGAGTTGTTTTCACTCATTGGCCAATTGGGGCCAAGCTGTGTCAAGACTCGGGAAAGAGTCACGAGTTTTCATTATTATCTTTTTAGCATTGAGTAAGTATCTTTTCTGTATTCTTTAGCATAGTATAATATAGTATTTTTTAATATCATATAGTATTATAAAGTAATAAATTAGCCTTCTGAGAGCATGGAGTCAAATGCATCATTCCTCCCTGCCACGGGGGTCGCCTGCAAATACAACAGGGGAGGAAGAGCAATATGCTGCATGTAGCACTTACGGGGTAGATGTAATATTGATGTATAGAAAATGCCTTCTATTTTTTTGCCTCACTATTATTTTCCTGAAAATTGGCAACACTCTGTGGTGTTTTGATTGCGGCAAAGTGCTCAGTTTGTGTTTTTCACAACAGTACCGTGCACACAAAAATCTCTTTCCTAGGTGGCAACTGTCCACGCTAAGTGCTGAATTTTTAAGCCTAGACTCATCTATTATACACACATACCACATAATTCTAAACTGATCTCAATAAGCCACGTTCTTGTCAGGAAATTGGGCAGAAGTTACAAAGATAAAAGTGCTACTGCAGAAATATTCCTCTGCAGCCCGTCGGCAATAATTTCATAATCACTAAGATCCCTCATGTGCAGGCTCATGCTGAAAACGGTGAGTCCAGTCCTTCCACTGTGTTCACACTGGCATTCCAGGCACAGTGCATCAACCTGCATGCAAAGAACAGCTTGGCCCCTTCCTCCCAAAAGCAGTCCCCAGACACATCAGTCTGGCTTGTGCATAGACAGTCAGCACTGAGAACATGCGGCTTTGGGAGACCTCAGATGGACTGGAAAAGTCCATCTGGAAAAGAGGTGAAAGGTTCACTCCAGCATGAATTCACACTTACGCTATGGCTCTGCATCCTAATTAAGCTTATCTACAACATTGCTGTTCCCAAGAAGATAAGCAGTGCCTACTACTAGTCTAGCTACTACAACCATGACCGACTCCTTTATTTCAAAGGAAGTGCTCTTTACAAAGTTTTTGAAACACTAATACATAACCTGCAAACAAACAGGTTTGCCAACAAATTGTTCTGATACCACAAGCTGTTTTGTTCTCACTCTATATTTGAAGGTTTATAAACTGCTAAATACTGATATCTGCAGCCTGTGACTTGTACAAGCCCACTCCTTCCCTTGCCAGTGGACCAAAAACTTTCTGTAGGTATGCCAAAGGAAGGCTTCAGCATCTTAAGCTTGGCCCTGGACAACAGAAGATAAAAGGAAATACTGCCTAAATAGTTCTGGTCAATGGAAAACCAGAATTAAACAACGTTATTATATATGTGAAGTACAACTTTTTATGAATACTTTTTTTCATCCTTCTCCAGTGTTTAGGCAGGACTTCCTGTCTCACCAAGAAGGCAGGTACAAAGACAACAAACTGAAGATCTAACATAATTCGGATATTGAAAAAAGTGAATAGTCAGTATTTACAAATGCTCTTGCATAAATAAAGAATTAGCAAGGCACACTGTAAAGATTATTTTTTCTCCTCACTTCACAATCACAGGAAAGCAAGCAGAACCAGCACTTCAGAAAGCAAGGATTGATGAGTAAGAACCAAAAACCAATTTCTGAAGCTTCCTGCTGTTCTCACTTGTGTAACAACTAACACAGTTACACAGACAGTCTAACCTGAAGGACTAAGAGCAACTGTATCTCACACACCCACTTCATGCCTGATGAGAACAGAAGAATTCAGAACTGCTCTGACGGAGGATTACAAAAGGACAAAAGACAGAGCTGTGATTTATTTTCCAATATTCAGAAAAGGCCCTTCTAGCCCTGTGCTGCAACTATACACTTTTTTAGTCAATATCAAATCATTCAGCTTTTAATATACCTTTGAATCCATCCCATTCAAAAGGTTTTGCACCCATCTATGTAAAATAGCATCTCCCCCTCACAAATCACCATACATGTTTATCCTTGAAGCTCGAGCTCTTCTTGTGTACACTTTTCCAGTATTTCAATACAACGTAATTCCCATGCAATGTAGCACATCGTGTTTTCTTCCCCTCCACAAGAAAATGCTCTCTTAATATCAAAAATTCTTGCATCAGGTACCTGTTCTTTGCCTTCACTGACTTTAAGATTCTTCTGCATGCTAGTACATTGGAAATCTCATCACAGTTTTGAGTTTCAGACATTTCAAGTAAGTGCAAGCAGTAGTTACTGCAGATGGGAAGAAACTTTGCACATGAGAACACTTAAATTGAGAAACATTGCAGAAGAGATTAACATTTACCTAGTCTCAGCAATTCCTAAGCCTATTATAATGCCAACAGACCTTTACTGCAACAACGGGAGGATAACTGAATCATCTAGCAACAGCAGACAGTAGAGCTTCACTTTAGCTGGTGCCTAAGTGCTCCTTAGAACTTCCTCCAAAGTAGCAAATCTTGTTCTTCAGGATTAGTTAACATTTTTCACCAGTACAGACACATCCTTTTATTCTTTGCACATCAACATAAATGACAAGGCAGTTTGTAGAAGTTGTCACCTATTTCCTCCTTGGGTTGAAAACAGGAGTTTCCTTCAGCCATTTCTTTGCTAACTACAAGCTCCAAAAATCAGGGATGATTTCTGAATACTTGAAAAGATATACCAGTTAACATTTACAATATGTGGTAGTGCTGCACACAGAATTCTTCGACCTTATCAGATCGCTTTCCCTCTTCTAATTTCAAATGCCTTGCTCCTTAGAAGAACATACTATCAAGATCCAAACTTCTGAGAGAGTCGGAGACCTAATTCAGATTAGTTCAAGTTGTATAAAACAGAATTCCAGCTTCTTTCCTAAAATCCAGAGACTAGGAAAGGTGTCGCCTCAGTAATCCTCCTCCCTCTGCTATTCAGGAATCCTTCTCATGAACTAATAAAAAGGCATTCTCTCTCTTCATGTAACTCACTCCTACCATACAAAAATGAAAAAAAAAAAAAACCCAAAACAAACAAACAAAAAAAAACCAACAAAAAACTTCATGTATTACACCATTTAGTTTTCATTTAAATTGTACTGATAAATCACTGTTTTCTCCTCTTTATGGTCTGTTACTAGTGAAGCTTGTCACATTTGGAAGTTAAAGATTTTATTCAACAGGCCATAGTACCAAAAATATTTGAGTATAGAACTTTACCAGAAGTCTCTCTTAGAACACAGTCACATTCAAATACGATGGGTCATCTTTTATATTTATAAAACACACTTAATATTACCAAAATCCACCTTGAAAACACTCAAGTGCTACAGTTAAACTTTATTCCTCTATCAGGAACTGCAGAGTAAAGACAAAGGATTGTCCTCAAACACTGAGTTGAGAACACGTCCTCTGGAAACTATTCAGAAATGTCAGCTTACGTCTAAAATATCCTCTGTGTTTCTAAGACAATAAAACTTTAAAAATTAACAGTTGTTTTAAAACTTCTTTAGGACAAGTTATCAGACATTTAACATTTTAACATTCCATTATTATATAGCCTTGAATTCTGGAAACATTAAGACATAAAGGCCATCAAAATTAATGAAAGTATTCACAGAAGAGATCTACTGTTTGGGAAATGGTCTGTATTTTCAGTTGTGGAGATATACACACCAAGTTACAGCTTTTCATGTAAATAGCATTTCTGAACTTGGTTCCGTCTAGAAAACACCCCAAGCCTGAAGCAGCATAGATTTCAAAGACATCTAAAACACACGACTCCCGCTGCTCCACCCCAACACATGCATAATAAGCAACCACACTCCTCAAGCAACCCCAGCTTTTGGGAAGTTACACAACTAAAGCCAGACCAAACTCCCAACTGAAACCAATAGCAGAACTCTCCTACTTGCTTAGGTGCAACTGAATCAGAGCAGAGGATCTGTCCAGACTCCATGAAAGGAGTAATTGCAGTGCTGACAACCAACACTGATGGCTTCAACTCCTCATTGCTATCAGTAGGCTTCCCACTTCTATCAGACACTTAAAAAGAAAAATATATTAGCAGTAAAACTAAAAACATACTCTCCAAGTAGAGATGAGGGTGTCAAAAAATGCAGAGATATTAGTATATGATCTAGTATTACCAATATTTATACAGATAACAGTAAATATGAAATTATTATGACTATTTATACAACAAACACCAAAGCAAGGAGCACCATCATCATCAAGAAGGGCAAAGGCAACACAAACAAGTTGAGAGAAAGAGCAACTAACCATGTAACATGCTAAGCGGGACAATCTCTCGTGAAGAAAAAGCTACTGAATGCAATAGAGAACTAGAAAGCAACATCAGAAAACCAGAAAACAATTAAGTCAGCAGGGGGCTTCAAAATGCATTCTCGTAAGAAAAGGTATCACAGTTACACTTTGCTTTATGTGGAGACAGCTGGAGGAGAGCAAGGGAGGTCAAATAAGAAAACAAGTATCCCAAAACAAGAGCTAAAAAATAGTCTTGGAAGAAGAGATGGTCCCACTTCTAGTTACACTGAAAAAAAAAAAAAAAAAAAAAGCAAAAAACCAAGAAATGCAGCCCAACAGTATTCAAGAAGCAAGGCTCAGTGCTGCTCAATAGCTGAGAGGAAGAGGAGAGGCAGGACAGAGACTGAGGACATTGCACAGATCCCACCCAATCCCACTGCCAAACAACTGCAGACCCCTTCCCACTCCCTGCTGACTGAGGCACAGTCCCAGAGCACAAGTCAGCACTTTGGATGAGGTATCCCATTCCTGTACAACTGTGCACATACATCAAACGCAGCAACTCCCGAACTGCCTTCAAAAGACACACTGAGCTCCCAATCAGTACAAACAGTAACCTCAACAACTGCCAAAAAAGAAAATAAATATCTCCCTATTTTTCAGAGGCTAAAAAATGTAGGAAGAAGAACTAGCACAGCTATATAGCTCATCACCATGACAGATTCAAGCAGAATTCCAGATTTTCTGGCTTCTGCTTCAATACTTCAATCACCACTGACCTACATTACCTTATCACCTGCTTCTAATTTCCTCACTATTTTAATCTATGAGGTACTCTGGCTATTTTACTTCCTGTTCACTTTCCTGCAGAGTTAAACTTTAAATAATAATAAAAAAGCCAAAAAAAAAAAAAAAAAAAAAA
>VYZP01042987.1:17953-54532 GCA_013400635.1 Hypocryptadius cinnamomeus
AAAAAAAACCAAAAAAACCCCCAAACCTACACCCTTCTATGCCCTAGCTAATGCCAGAGGAAAGACAAGATACCACATTTTAACATTCATTAATATGAACTTTACAACAGGCCACATAACTTCAGCAATGCCCTAGGAAGTTCTAATCTTTTATTTCACTTGTAGCATTTCTGCCAAATAGCAGATATAGGCTGCACTAATACCTGTGATATCAACAGATTCACTCGTACTCACATTACTATAGCTGTTTTTTGAGCTACAGCCTCATCATATATTTAATTAACTCCAAAATTCATCCAGTGAAGTAATGCTCCTACCATGGCAGAACAGACCCTTTCCCCAAAGAACAGCTGAGTATCATCTAGAACAAACTAGCATCACCTGCATTCAGAAGAAATCGCTCTATCATTAAAAAATGTGATGAGATTCAACAACCCATCCCCTGCAGTTATACAGGGCCAGCTCACAAATACAAATATTCACACTGAGGAGGCACAAGCAGCTTTACTGAGTGCCATCACTTTTAGCAGCAGTAAAGATGTGCGTGAGCCTGCACATTTGGGAAGCCGACGTTCCAAACCTGAACTGCACTAACCAGGGTGGGCTCTGTGTGCTGAGAACAGCCAGCTTGGACTCCTGTGCCACTGTCCACAGCCTTCTCACACCATGGCCTGACACACTCACTAATCCCACTGCACAGCCACTGCAAAATGCTGTACACCAAGAATCAGAACATTTCTGTTATCCCTTAAGCTCTCACAGGACACTACAAAGGTACTACAGGATCTTTCCATCTTTACCGTGCCACCTTCAGGAAAACAGATCAGCAGTTACAGGAACAGAAAAGAAAAACAACAAAAAAGGAAGAAAATTAAAAACCTTTTTTTAACATAAAAGGAGGAAATCTGAAGGTTATCTTACACACTGGAAACACAAAAGCTGGATCCCTTCACAAAACAATTACCCAAGACTTACTTTTCCCTTCTCAAGAAATAGGAATATAAATACCTTTCCTCTCCTTCTCCCAGCACAGAAGACCGAAAGGGCTCACAACCTTCTCAGAAAAAAAACCATAAAATCTCCTGCCCTCATTCAGCTCTCAAGTACCCAACAAGTTTTCAAATCCTGTGCCAAACACCAGAGAGCACATGAGGAAACAGAAGAAAGAATTTGGCAACAGAATATGATATGCAAACAAAGGAAAAAACACCAAGTGTAGTTTAGAGGAGTGGTAGCAGGGAAACGGGTACAAAAAGCTGTTGTGCTCTACCACACAGAAGTGAATCACAACAAAAAAATGGAGAAACAAACCAGCACAAATTTCTCTGCCATTTTAAATGTAGGACGCTAGGAGCATCCCTAAAGGATTCCCCTGCATTTATAGGGGAAAACACACATATATTTTACTGTTTAAGCCACTAAGGACCAAACACCTTTTGGCCACACATGTGACACTCTTATCCTTTCAAAGATGTTCCACAGGGATTCTATGCCGTCTCGTTAATATTTCAAGCATCAGAAACTGAAATTTGTCGCTCAACATTTTTACACATCACTTCCAACACAATAAAACACACACCTGTTCCATCTGTTAACTTTAAAAACAATGTCTACTATAAAATAAATTACAGTTATCCTATAGGTCGTGCGAGAACTCAACCAGTCTTGAAAAAGGGACTTGAAGGCGCCCTTACAGACCGGCCGTCAGACAGCAGCTCACTGCAAATACCTTTAGCCAGACCGAACATCTCCTGCCTCCATTAAAACCCATGAACGCTAAGTAAGCTGTAATACTCGGACCGCTTGTGCAGCCTAGGCAATAAGATACCGAGGGAAGGACGGGCACAAGACCCGGCTTCTCCCAAGACGGCACCGGGCCACAGCCTGAACCAGCTCCTGAGGTACGCGCTCCCGCTTCCGCTGCCCCCGAGCTCCGGGGACGGGGACCGAGGCAGAACCCGCACCGCCGTCTTCCCGGCAACGAACGGCCAGGGCAGGCACGGACCGCTCCCGGCGCCCGAGCAGGAGGCCCCGGGGCGCAGGGCAGAGTTCGAAGCGCGCCGGACTGCCGCGCAGAGGCAGCGGCGCCGAGAGGGCAGGGGGCGGCCTCGCGGACAGAGCGGCCGAGGCCCAGCCGCGGAGTTCGGGGCGGACAGAGGCCCCAAGACTCGCGGAGCCCCAGGCGGCGGGACCTGGAGGTCAGGGGATGCCGGGCCTGGGCAGCGGAGGCCCCAGTCGGTCCCACTCACCAGGCCGGTCCCTGCAGCAGCAGCGGCGGACAGAGCCGGGCATTCAAAATGGCGGCGGCGCGGCCGCAGCACCGATACCGCAGGCGGAGGGGTCCGCGCGCCGGCTCGCCCCCCGCGACCCCGCAGGCTCTCCCGACCGCGGGTGGGAGCGCAGCCGCGCCGGATTCGGCGGGAGCAGGGCGGGGATGGCGAGAGCGCGGTGCAGCACCACCGGTGGCGGGACGGAAAATGCCGCTTGCACTACTTTTCTTGGCGGAAGCGCCCGTGAGGTTGGTCTTATACGACGAGTGCGTCTGCACCGTGGCAGTCCCTGATGACGTCACGCTCGGGGCGGTCCCGGCAGCGCGCGCTCCCCACGGCGGGGCCGGGCGGGACCCGTCGCCCGAGTCCGCGGTTCCGGGATCGAGGGGTTCCGAGGCCGGAGGGGCCAAGCCGCTCCGAGACCGCCGAATCTCGCACTGTTTAAACGCCCACCGGCGATGGGGGAACGCAGTGTGCCGCAGTAAACGAGGCGTCTCTGGAAGAGGGTACAGAGCCACCCCCGCCCCAGGCAGCTATTCTGTTCCCGCTTCCAGGACCTTATGTCACGTTAACGATCACCGAATGACGAGGAGCCTGGTCAGCAGCACGGAGCTGGTCGGACACTGCGGGAGTGCGAGACAGGGCACGGGCACGTTCAGACCGAAGGCTCCCGCAGGGGAGCCGGGCCACGCTGCCGCTAGGCCCGCGCTGCCGGCCAACCTCTGAGAAAGTCCGCGCGGTGCTGCCGCCAGGTGACTCGTGCAGGGCGGCCGGGTCCCGGACACGTCCCGCAGGCCGCGCCGCTCTGAGCCCCGAGCGGACGCAGCTGGTTGCCACGGCAACGGGGCCGTGGGCGCCCCGTGACGCCATCCGGGTGCGACGGAGTCACGACCCCTGAGCAGTTCCGGCGGTCGCTGTGCGCGTCATTGACATGCGACGCGTCATCGCCGTGCGCCACGGCTGGGGAGGAGCCGGTCCGGGCGCCGGGCGGGCCCGCGGGGCCGCTCCGGGCCATGGCGGGTGAGCCGCGGGCACCGGGCGAGCACCGGGCGGGCCTTCCTGGCACAGGTGAGGCGGCGGCCGGCGGCGCGGATCCAGGAGCCCGCGCGTGGCAGCCCCAGTGGGTGCCCCCATGAACGAGCGTCGCGGTCGGGGCTGCTGGGACACCGCGGGGCGCCATGAGAGCGGGCCATGAGCGGAGCCAGGAGTGTCTCCCGCCCAAGAAGCGGGAACTTGCCGCCGCCAACACTGCCACCGAGGCGGGACGGGCGGGGGGAGCCCAGGGCTCGGGCGAGGGCCCCGAGTGGGCCCGCACGGCTCGGCCGGCTCCCGCCACACCGCGCTACGGTCCTGGCGAGGCCCCCGAGGCGGCGACGGGGCTGACGGTGGACCAGTACGGGATGCTCTACAAAGTGCAAGCACCGCCTGCCACCTTCTCCCCCACGGGCCTGCACCCCGTGGTGAACGTGAGCCCCCTGCCCCCCGCCTTCAACGTGACCTCGCCCATCATCCAGCACCCGGCAGTGCCCTTCCCCTCCATCCACTATGCACAGATCCCTTCGGCTTCCCTGCAGCTCATCGGTTCCCACTACACAGTGCCCTATGCCGTCCCTCCTGCCTTCATGCCTAGTCCTCTCCTGTCTCCTTCCACCAACCTCACTGCCCCCCATGTCCCCCACTTTGTGCCATATGCCTCCCTGTTCACGGAAGAAGCTGCTCCTTCCCCCCAGACTACCTCTCCCACCCACAGCTTCAGCAAATCCACCTCCGCAGCCTCTCCTGGGCAGATGCAGCACCACACTGCGCCCCAACCAGTGGACATGGCACCGGGGAGAATTCCTGTTTATTATCAGATGTCCCGCCTCCCACCAGGCTATTCAGCCTATGAGGCAGGTGGGAGCCCAGAGTCTCCTCAGCAAGACACTCAGCTGAGCTCAGAGGTGGCTGCGGCCAATGGTGGGCAGAGGCCCCTGGAGCAAAGTGTGGCCAGGAGGCCCAGCGAGGCTGTGGACTCTGCCAGCAGTGCAGCTGAGGACTGTCTGCCCCCAGGGGCTGCAGCAGGATGTGTGGGTGACGGACAGTTCCTTCCAGGTTACCAGATGCTGGGAAGAGAGATCTCTGTGCCTCCTCACAGGAGCACCCCAGACGCTGATCTGGAGGTTCAGAGGGTGGTGGGGGTGTTGGCATCTCAGGATTATCATGTTCTGGCAGCCCAGAGGAAAGATGGCCCAAGCCCTTTGAACCTTTGCCATAATACCCCTGATGGGCAGGGAGACATGCTGAGGAACACCACAGATAGGGCTGGAGCTGGGAACAGCCAGTCCCGGAGCCCGTGTGGAATGTCCCCCGAAGAGACTGTTAGACAGAGACAGTTAGCCAAAGGAATGGTGATAGCCAATGGCAAGCCAGTACTTGTTCCCGTTGGATCTGAGCCTGTCAGGTCTTCCACTTCAGAAGCCCTGCTGAGGGGGAGTCCAGATGCCCAGGCTCAAGGAAACGTGCATGAAAAGGAGCTGGCCCCGTTGCAGCCACCCAGCTCCTCACAACTGCCCTCTCACTTCATGAAAGGAGCCATCATCCAGCTGGCAACGGGGGAGCTGAAGCGGGTGGAGGACCTGCAGACTCAAGACTTTGTTCGCAGTGCGGAGGTGAGTGGAGGCCTGAAGATCGACTCCAGCACTGTGGTGGATATTCAGGAAAGCCAGTGGCCTGGGCTTGTCACACTGCATTTTGTGGTTGGGGAGCAACAAAGTAAAGTGAGCATTGATGTGCCCCCGGAGCATCCCTTCTTTGTGTATGGCCAGGGCTGGTCCTCCTGTAGCCCTGGGAGGACTGGTCAGCTCTTTGCTTTGCCCTGTCACAGGCTGCAAGTGGGGGATGTCTGCATATCAATCAGTTTACAGAGCATGAATGGCAACTCTGCTTCTCAGGCCAACTCCCCTCTCACAGATCAGCTGGTATCTGCTAGGGAGAGATTGGAACGAACAGCTCAGGGGCCCAGAGAGCCATCTGACAGAGCTGCTGAAAGGAAGAGCCACACAGATAGAACCAGCATGGCCCAGAGCTCCCGTGCAGAATCTTCTCAGCCTGAGGCTGGCAGTCTGTACAGTTTGGCCCCAGGCTTCCAAAGATACAGCATGCAGGCAGAGGAGCCTCGGCCCTCTCTGCTCCGTCCCTCTTTCATTCCCCAGGAGGTCAAGCTGTCTATTGAAGGGCGTTCGAATACAGGGAAATGATCCCTTAGAGGTGTGAGCTAGGGCAGCCACAGCAGGTGAGCCTCACCATCAGGTGGAGGAATTGCACAGACTCTGTCATAGGCTTACCAACAAAGGCTGCTCTCTGCCTTGCAGGAATGGCTTCGTTCCAGTTCCACGGCTGACCAGTTCCTCCTGGGGAGTCAGGCCTCCAGTGCCTCAGGGAGCAGCGACAGGCTAGCTGGGGTGGGGAGCAGGGATGTGGTCATGAGTGTGATGAGAGCATTCCAGAGGCTGCTGGAGGCTGGGGCTTTCTCCCACCTCCTGGGATAACTGACTCCCTGCGGAGCAGGGGCCGAGCATTCGGGGCAGGTGGGGAGATGAGGAGGGCAGACTTGGCTTAAGGTAGCAGATAAAATTGCTGAAGATTTTATTTCTCCTTTCTCATCATGGGGAGAGATGGGTCCCCACTGGAGTTTGGGGGCTCTGCTCCCAGTATCCCCTTTCTTCACACATGCACTTTAAAAGGACCGTTCACCGATGGAGCTCTCAAGGGCAGGATGGAGGTGCTTGTCTGGTGGTTCTAATTAATGTCTCTTCCACTGAATCCAACTGCTCTTTCTTCTTGCAAAGAATGTACAGATTTGAATGAATCACAGAAATTCAAGAGGAAGGACCAAAAGGATGGGCTTGGGTGCAGGTGAATAGGGAACTTGAGCACTTGAAATGGGACACAAGTTGGGATGGGAGACGTTGTTTCCTGCTATAAAGTATACTTAGTTGTTTTGCCACCAAATCAAATCTTTCTTCCCATGTTAGTAACTTCCAAAAAAAAAACAAACCCTCCTGGGCTTATAGCTTTTGCAGAGGCTTAACCTAGGGATGAATGGGGTTGGATTTTTTTGTTTGGTTGAATTTTGGTTTTGGATATTTTATTGGTTTGGTGTTTTTCTTTTTTAATCTGGAGCAAAATACATTCAGCATTCTCTAGGGAAGGGTGAAAACATTCTTCTTCTGTGAGAAGACCAATGCTATTTTGTAATTAAGTCAGAAAAATGTTCCAGATGGCTAATTCTTCCCTGAAGGCAGTTTCCTGAATAAGCTCTAGACAAGAGACAAGTGTTTGTGCACATGCAGGCAAGGTACAAAGTTTGTGCTAAGTACAATTCTATTATTAATGTACGGACTCTAAAAATACCATAGTGTCACAGGGCATTTTGGAGTACTTTTGTGTTAGTTTTTCTGATGCTTCAATTCAGAGTTCCTCTGTAGAACAATATGGTCAAATCAAGAGTAGTCTTTCTCATGGTGAGATTTAATACAATTGTGTACAAACAGCTGATTGTGGTGGTAACACTATTGAGTGAAGTCTCCTGTAGTTACACTAATCTGCCCTCTCTGATGGTGTGTTATGACACCATTGCTCAGCTAGGATAAAGAATAGTCACTGTTCTGGTGACAAAACAATTTTCACTGACTTAACCTAGATAGGGTATTCCTTGTGTTCAGGTGCCCATCTCTGTGCTAGGACCAGGCTCTGGAGGGGGCCTTTCTCAGTGTGCAGAGTCCTGATGTTCAGCATGCTGTTTCTGTCTCCCTGCTCTCATCTGCCTGAAATTTGTCGAGTGTGCCTGACTCTTGGGGTGCCACTCCTCTCTGTTACAGAATGGTGTGTGTCAGCACCTCTCCTTGCAGTGGTGCTGTCTCAGGGCTGTTCTGCACTCCCCAGGAGTGTGTCCTGTAACTGGTTGGCTTCTGCTGACTGTGAAATGGATGCATGCTCTGCCTGTATATTAGGCAAGTTAGTTTCCAGAATGTCCCTTCCATCCCGGCCTCAGTCCTGTTTTCCTAGCACATTGCTAGCCGTTTCTGTTGCCTTTAAAATGCCTGCACCAGGACAGGGCTTAGGTGAGATATGTGCTAAACATGCCCTCAGTGTTTGTGCCTCACAGGGTTCTCCAGAATGAGGATGCTGCCTGTATCACATATAGCTGCTCCCAAATGACACACTACTTCTGGTTTCATCAGCTGCATTTGGGATGTGTGAAGTCACAGTGACACTGTTGTGTGAAGATTCTGCCTCCTCAGGTGCAGCAGCTGTGGGAACAGAAGCTGTTTTCACAACCCCGTTTGTCAGTGAAGTGTCCACCTGGGCCCCTTTGTCACCTGGGGGTGTCACAGCTCCTGCTGACTGGACTCTCCTATGTAAAACTCTCCATTAATGTTGGTAATTAGTACTTAATGCTCAGGATATCTGAGGTGTCTGTCACCAAAGGCAGGAGGCAGAGGAGCCCATGTTCTCATGCCTGTTCTATGCACGGTGCACGCAGAGGAATTCAGGGCTGCCACAGGCACTTGAGAAAGGGATCTCGCGTACATACGGCATGTGAATGTAGAATGGGCTGGTTACACCATAGAGGCAGTGTCTGAGCAACTGATGGTGCAGAGCCCCTTGAGTGTCTCTGAACCCCGAAGTCTGTCTTAGAGCGAGGGTTTGGAGAGCTTGCCTTAACACCGTGTGTGTTACTGTAACTCCTCAATCTCAGCCACACTGTGCAGTGGTCTGAATGGGCAGTACTGACAAATGAGGCAAGATGCTGCGTGACTTAAATAGCTTTGTACTGTAGGCAGGTGAAGGGCTGTGAAGGTGCTTGCCCTGTTGTTTACCTGGCTGCTGACCTGGACTTTGGCTTGCTGCACCTTTGTTGGGTACGGTCCTGAGCTCTGTGGAACGGACCGTGCTGAACTGGACCTTGGTGCTTTTATCCAGACTCCTGTCAGTCCCGCTGTTGTGTATGTTTCAGCTGCCAGCTTTTTCCTGGAAGAAGTGGTTTGAAGCACAGCTCATGACAGGGGACTGAGATGAAGAATCTGTGTGTCTGACTGTTTGCCCCAAAGGGTGGGCAGGAGGGGGCCACTGGCAACTCTCCAGCCCAGCTCAGCAGTACTGGTATCACAGGAACCTGTTCTTACTGGACAGGGCTGTATGGCTTAGCACCATAGTGGTGGTTGTGCTGAGCACTGAGGCTCTCCTGGGACAAGGAGTGTGTGGGACAGGGAGTGTGAGACAGGCTCTGCTACAGCAAGAAAGGCTGTGAATGAGCCCATGGAAGAGGCTTTTATTTCTTGGGTTTACAGGGAAAGGAGGAGATAAAGCCAGGAAGACATTGCAGAGTGGGATGGTTCCCTGGGCTTTTCTGCTGGCAGAGATGTGACAGACTTCTCAGAGAAATATACCATGTTCCTGCTGCTGTTGTCTAGGGTAGGAGAGCTGTGGTCTGTCCTGCCTGGAGGAGGCCCTAATCTTATCCAGCTCACACTCTGTAGCAGGAGTCCGTGGGATGCAGTAATGGGTGTCTGTAGCCATCTGTCCCATCCCATGGAACATGCCTTGGGTTAGCTGCACAGCAGAGCCAAGCCTGTCTCTGGGCTGTGCATTCACAGCAATGAGCGCTCATCACTACCAGACTATGCAGAGGAAGCTCTGTCTGGAAGGGAAGGAAGCTGCAGAGGCCCCTCTGCCTTCCCCTTCCAGCTGCTGAGCAGCTTTTTGTATTGCACTTTTCACATTGTGTCCCTGTCCCCACCCCACACTTCAAGTCACTTTGTCCCATAGAGAACTAACAATCCTTGTTACTCAGAAAATATTGTAAAAGAAACTACAGCAGCTGGAGTAGCCCAAATGCTAGTTCCTGCCCGCAGCAGCACACGTGCCTTCCCCAGCGTCACTCACAACTGCTCCCTGTCTTTCAAGCTGTGCGAGAGCCTGACACTTGTCAGAAGCTGCTAAGACGGCTGCAAGTACACATCCTGTACAGTTTGGCCCAGGGTATTCCACATATAGTTTAAAATGCTGATGGTCCAGGCCCTTCCACGGCCTTCACACTGTCTGTCAAGGACAGAATTGCCCCACGGGTCCTGGGCTGCTGCCACCCACCCTGCCAACACGCCCCTGGCACACTCGAGTTGTTTTCGGCTTTCATGGCACCTTAGCGCCGGGGAGGGTGTGCTCAGAGAGAGAGAGAGACATGGGGGAGCTGGCTGGGCTGCCCTGAGGCAGAGAGATGTTTGTAGATAAGTGCTGACCCCTCACTATAACCCCCAGTATATGGCTGTATTAACATGTAACCGATGCAGTGTATCTAAAGCCTTAGAACTAGTCAGGTGCTCCCCTCCAACTTTGTCCCTGCCCCTTTCCTCCTACCTGATCTTTAACAAAGCATTAATAATTCTAAGGATAATCTCTATTTTGTTGTGCTTTTTTTGTAACTGTTTTAAATAAATCAATTTGTACTGTATATTTGTACTTTGGTGAGATCCTTTTTCCTGTTTTACCATTTTAAGTCTGTACTTGCCTACAAACAGATTGTATTTTTATTGTTAATGCTTTTATGAATATTGCATTTAACTTGTTGACTCTGTAAACACAGTATATATCTATATACATATATATATCTATATATAAACCAATAGCTTTTCCTTTGGTGTTTGAGACTTTTTGCTTGTCTACAGTACCAGTGCTCATTAGCATGTGGCTTCTCTGGATTTACAGTGATCTGGAGACTCATGTCAAGGGCGAGATACAGGGTGACAGAAGGATTATAAGTCATAATTCTGTGTTTTCAGATACTTTTGTGTTATGTGGTCTCTCCTGAACCCCTTGGAATAAAGATAAGGTGTCAGTGACGCTACAGGAAAGTTCCATCTGCAGGTTGCAGAGTAAAGGTACATCTCTGCTGGGCAAGCAAAACATGAGGCAGAGCAAAAGCAGATACTGCCAGAAGCAAACTGGGCGTTTGAGTATGAAAACGAACACAAGTAAGGATAAAAGTGAGAGATCAGAGAACAAAGGAGGGATATGAACAAAGGAACATGGAACTGAACAGCTCCTTTACAGTGCCTTTTCCCAAAGAGAGAGAAGCAGGGATGGCTCCTGGGTGTCTGTTCTACATGATGAATGAACACCATGTTAAAACAGCTTAGGGAGGAAACTAGATGTTGCAGTGGCAGGAGGAGAAAACTTGCACTGAAAAGGTTCAATGCTCTTTCCTAGCAGCATCCCCAGGGCTGACTGTGAGAGTGGTTCATTGTTGCCAGAAAAATGCAACATTATGCATTTTGAAGGTAACTGTTTTAACTAGGGCTTTAAGGGACTGCAATAAAATGTTTTTCAAACTGAAAAATGAGGAGGAAATTAGGGTTTTAAGTAGTCTGATCAAAAGGTTTTGCTTCTTGTTTTAACTTTACTCTCTTCTGATCTCAAGTAGCAGTCTTGTGGTCACCATTTCTGACTTAACGAGAAACAGCCATCAGAGAGAAGACAGTCTTTCCCAAGGTGTTTGATCCACTGTATGACTCTAGACCTTAACTGGAAATGCTATGGAGGTAATAGGGGTTTTCAGGCTACAAAACACAGAAGTGTGGCACACTGGCTTTTGGTGGGCTGATGTCTCAAAACCACGGAGCTAACAGCATGCATTTTCAGGTGCTCATTCTTAAAGAAGCCAAATAATGGAGAACGTACCACTTCTTTGGTCTGCCATGAGTCCTTCTGTGCCACTGCTTTGCCTTTTGCAGTTTAAAGATGCTTAGATACCATTTCCATAGTTGCATAGTTTTAATAGTGATTTCTATTAGCAACTTCCTGTAGGCACAGGCTACGATGACATTTTGCCTCCAGTACGTCTGTGTTGCTCTTGCACTGGGGACTCAGCACTGGATCCAGGTCTCCAGATGTGGCCTCTCCAGTGCTGAATAAAGGGAAAAGCAAACCCATAAAGTCCTAGAAATGGACCTACTCTATTATTTACCATTCAATCAACTCACTTGCAAACCTGAAATGCTGTTTAAGTGAAAATAACTTGTGAGTAAAGCAGCAAACTTGTTTGCTATTTGTTTACCTTGGCCAGCATTTCTTTCACTGTTTTTATACGGTATCTTAAAACATGACCTCAGGTTCCTTAGTTTTTCCATGGATGCCACTGCAACTAAATATGTAATAACGATGTTTAAAAAAACGGTGTGCACAGGCGTTTCCAGAAGGACATCTTCCTTTGCTTCCTTTTTATGGGCACAAATTGCAAAGGATTTACTCCTGGAGGAATTTGTGGACTATCTGTCTTCAGCTCTGTAATTCATGCTGCAGTAAACAAGATCCTTTTTTATTGAGGTGGATTTCACCTACAGCAGAACTGCAGTAGCCTAGACCCATTTATGGGGCAAGGGCCCAAAACCAGGACAAAGCACAAAAGGTAAAGAAGGGGACTAATACATGTGAACATTAATTAATGTGAATTAATACATTAATTTATTTTCATTCTGTCACAGGCTGTGACTTGGCCCCCAGAGCACACTGTATCCTCAGAATCTGCTCCCACCAGAGCTGCTTTGTCAGGCATCTCTCAGCTCTGTTCTCCTCTTGGGTTCAGAGGAAAACCAGAACCACCTGTCAAGGAGGGTCAAGCAGGGACCCACAGCAGCCTTCTGAGTGCCAAAGCCTGCTAGTGCACATGTGGCAGGTGCAGCAAAGGCAGCACAGTTCTTGGCTGTGGTTTAGTGCAACGCACTGTTGCTCTGCTCCTCAAAGGTCATTTTGCCCAGGAGCTGGCTCTCCAGCTCCACATTGCTCACTGGCAGCTGAAAGAAGTTCATCTCAGCTGCCAAAGCGGCCATGGCAGAGGGGTCCTGGCCAAACTGTGCCCGGAGCATCATATCCATTTTCTCCAGGCGCCGCTTGAGCCTCTTGGCTTCACGCTCGCGGATGAGCCGGGCTTGTCGCTTCTCGGGGGTCTCGTTGGCGCGTTTCAGGCGCATGGCTTCCCGGTCCCTCTGCAGCCGCCGTGCCCGCTGCTCATCTGTCTCCTGCATGCGCTGCAGCCGCTTGGCTTCCCGATCCCGCATGCGCCTCACTTCGCGCTCCTCAGGTGTCTCATTGTCCCGCCGGCTCTTCTTGGCTGTGCGCTCCCGCTCCAGGCGCTGCAACCGCACCTCCAGGGGCTCGTTCTGGCGCCGCAGGGCCCACTTGCGCATGCCGGGGGTCTGTGCCTCAAGCAGCTTGCGGTACGCAGCGCAGTTGTTGCACACCAGAAGGATGCCCGCAGGATACACAGGGGTGCAGAAGGCAACATCCTTACCCTCAGCGCTGGAGGGGCCCTGGCTCTGTGGTGCCGGCAGCCGATCCGCACTGAGCACCTCTGGCAGCTTCTCACTGCAAAGCAGGAGGAATGCAGTCAGAGGCTTGGTGCTGTGGGCAGAGTCCCCATGGGCTGCCATGAACAATGCTCCCCACTACAGCCCACGGCAGAGCCCTCTGCTAAATCATTTGCCCACAGATATGTCTGAGTATCTAAAACAAAGCATGCTGCTATCCAGGGCAAGGAAGTGGATTAGCCCAGAGCAGTATCTGGGTTGGATGAGTGCAAGAGTGGGAATAAACCAGCAAGGCTGCTCCTCCCCATCATCTCTGAATTTCTCTTTTTAGCCCCATTCCACTGGTCAGTGGATAATCTCCCACTAGGCAGGACACAAAGAAAGAACATTTTGGTCTCTGCCTCTAGTCCTGCTCTGGACATGACGAACACATCTGGATAGTGCAGCCTTACTCCAACAGATTGCTGGACAAGGGAAGGGGTGGATTGTTCTCCGGTGACTGGAGCCCACAGCGCTTTCTCTAGCTCTGCACAGCGCTAAGAAAGACCCTTTTACCAGCATAGCCTGCAGACATCTTGGCAGGGGATGCAGAGCTGCAGACAGGAAGGGATCAAGAGAATCTCACTCACTGGGGGTGTTTAGCACTGTCCTACAGGCCTCAGTGGGTCCAGAGCCACAACTTCTAAGTCATTCAAGGCAACCCACCTAATCTTTAATGTGCTGCCCTAGCCCACTCATTGGCCAGGGTGACCCTGACCTGTTGAAGGTGGCGTGGCTGGTGAAGCGTGCTCCACAAACTGCACAGTTGGACAGCTGGTCCTCTGAGTGGATCAGAAGATGTCTCCCAAGGGATCCTGGGGAGCTGAGGGCTCTGCCACACACAGGACACAGGTAGCTCTTGGCACTCACCACCGCTCCAGTGTGCTGCAAAACAACCACTCAGGTGGTAGTTACATATTGCCCAGCTCCCTGCCTAGTCCAAGGCATGCTCAAACCATTCTGTTCAGCCACTTGGAATGGGAACCCCTTTACCACTAAACCTCTGTCTGCCAGCTTTTAGACCAAGCTCAAGACAAGTAATTCATTGTGTCACAGGTAAAACAAGGAGAAAACCCCTTTATAGCTCAACTCCAGTGCAGGAGAAAAAATTAAGGCCAAAACACTTGGACTGTAAGACCTGACCCTTGTTTTCAGGAACGCATTTGAGGAACTGCTGGTGCAGGACAAAGCATGACTCAACTAAAACAAGGCTGTATGCTGGCAAAGAAGCACTTACATGGAGACAACTGGTACAGGTAAGTTCTGTTTCATTCCTTCTGCTACAGACTTTGATGTGCTATGAAGAAAGCACTGACAACAAAACCTAAGATTTCACCACAGATTTCTTGCAAAACTGGAATAATTTTGAGGAAGAACAGCTATTCTCATGGATAATTACAGGAACTGTAATGAAGTATAACATAAATTATCAGGAGGAAGGTTTCTTATCTCACTGAATGATATAAAAATTGCTTCCATGTTTAGTTTGAAGGAACTGCCTGGTTTTAGCCTGAAATACTTGCAGAGACAGCCTTGGCATAGAATTATGTTTTCCAGATCTGTAGACCAGGGCCTTGCTAATTCTTTCCCCCAGACACCCTCTGGACACAGTTTACAGCTGTAAACTTCAGTCACATCCTAGCTAGAAACTCAGTTCTGAGGTTGCAAAGACCAGAGCAAAGTTACCCTGTGCTTTGAGTTGTTTCTGGATTTGAGGCTTCAGGCCAGAGACACTCCACAGCTGGAACTATCCCTACCTGGTAGACGTGTGTGATGAGTTGATCTCTGCTTCCACACTCGAGCTGGCAGAGGGGGCATTGTGACAGTCCCAGTATGGGCTCAGCATTCACACTCTCAGGCACCTGCAGGCAGGAACAGCCATTTGGTGTAAGGCACACAGACCCCCCCCAGGCACACCGCTCTTCCTTGGCTCCTCTCAGTCCTGCCAGGGCTGGCTTGGGTGCTTGACATCTGAAAGAAACCTCCTTCATGCAGCCTCTGAGCAAAACCCCTGCATCTCACGGAGAGGGGGGCAGAAGCCTCACAGCCTCACTTGCACCCAGGTTCTTGCCAGCACAGTGACTCTAGAAGGCACTCTTCCCCTTTTCTGTGGCAAGGGGAAGCCAATCGGAGAATGGCACAAGAACAAGAGAAGGGGACGCACTCTGCAAACATCTTGGCCAGTTTGTGCCTGCTGTCTCCTGTTCCAGGCAGCCAAAAAGCTCTTCATACCCTTTCCTCCTGCCAGGAGACATTGTTTGGAGGAGGTGGGAGGGAGAGAAAGATAAAGAAACATGATGGGGAGAAAGTGTTTAGACAGTTCCCAGTACCCTTTCTCTCCCTGGAGGCTATGGTGAGTGCAGAACCAGTACACACTTGCCTCATTTTCTCTTATCAATGTGGTTCCAGCCACAGGTCGTTCTGTGTTTTCTAATTCCTTCTTCACTTTCACCATTGAGCCGTCTTCCTCGGATGTATGGGAAGAAACTTCATCCTGAGTGGTTTCCTCATCATCGCTGCCACCTGAAATGTGCAGAACAGTTTTACCAAGTGTCAGGACACTGACGGCACTCATAGGTCTTAACTGTCCTGACCAGCATTGCAAGGGGCCTCTGCCCACCCTCTCCAACTAGGGGTTCCATTTAAACTCAGTCTAGGGCACTTGAGTCCCTGGGGCATGGCCTCTTACACTGCCTTGCTCGACAACTGCCAGATCTTCAGCCAGAGCTGCTGCTGTTCCCACCTTGCTCTGGTGAAATGGGACTGGGTCCCATGGCATTGCCCAGTCTGTGCTGTGCTGGTCTGGTCGTTAGGACAAAGTCCTGCACTGGAGCAAAGGGCTAACCCAGAGGAGGATCTGGGTAAGACGGTCCTCAGAGGACTCACACACACTGTGCAGCCCTCAGCCTCACCCCTTTCCAGTCTCCCCAGTCTACTACCTTGGTTTACTGGAAGGGGCAGAACTCACTGCTGCTGGAGTCAGGGTCTTGCAGCGGACGAATTGTTGGCCTTTGGTCCCCAAGAGTTCCAGGAAAGTTATTTTTCATCATGGCTTGGCGGGCTTGCTCCTCCAGCCCTGCAAAGACTTGCTCCCCTAGCAGCCACAAAGACAAAGAGTCAGACTGGTGCTGTTCCACTGCTTCCTACCACCAAGGCTTGCCAAAAATACAACAGGCGTGGGGCTGCTCACCTGCACTGTGCAGAACCTCTGGAGTCACCTCTTGGAAAGCACTTAGGTCACTTCTCTGCTTGCCTACCCTGCCACACCAGCCTCTGGCACCTGCTGATGTGAGTCCAGTGCCTGGATGTAGAAGAGTCTCACTAGTGGCAATGTGCAGTACTGGGCTGCCCTCTGCATACTGTGTATGCCACTCCAGCCACAAAATACCTGTGACCCCATACATCTGCCATAAATAGCCAGGTGGCTCTTGCTGCTGCCAAGCTATCCACCAATATCCTACAGCACAGCTCAGGGTGGGGGGAAGCCCCTGGGGACTGTGACAGTATCCCAGATCAGGGATAGTACTGTATAGCTCTTCTAAATTATTAACTCTTATTCCTGGCTATAGCAGGCATTTTGCACAAAAATAGCACCTCCCTAAGTGCCCAGTACCTCACCTGCCCTCCACAGTGATATGAAAACTAGGGGTTGTCCTTGGCATGCTCTGTCACTTTCTTCTGTCCCAGGAGGGATGAGGACAAGCTGCCTTTACAGAAGGTGTCTATGCTTGGAGCTGGTGTTCTCCTGTGTATATGATTAATAGAAAACTACCCTGCCTTGCCCAGGAATGTCTCTTGCTAAAATAAATCTCAATGGCACTTCATGTGCTCAAAACAGAAACCTAAGGGAATGACCCCAGAGAGCTGAGATGCATGCTTAGGACAAAACAATTTGTTTAGTTGAAAACGGTCACCACTAGTACCTCAGCTCAATAGGACATGGCAAACACCTTGAAAGAAAGTATTTATTTGTGCTCCGAATGAAAACTTCTTATAGCAATCCCTGCTCAAAGAAGTTTTGGTTCCACAGAATAACGATAAAAGGCAACCACTAATTTCATATTAAAGCAAACAAATTACATTGTTCCACATGTAGTCATGATTTACCTTTTCCAGTGGATGAGCTGGGAGGCTTGGGAAAGGTGCTGCCAGCAGGCTGGCTTTTGGGTTGATTAATCAACTGATTTTTAAGTGCTCAAGAACCATTCAAAGCACAAATGTGAAAATGCCAAGGAAAACGCAGTGCATTTTTCACATAAAATCAAAACATAGCTTTCAAAAGACAAAGTTACCTTTTAGTACAGGGCCACAGCTGGCACCAGTATAACCAGGAAACTGAACTCCTGAGAGAAAGCACCAGTCCTGTTACAAGGACAGGGACATTCCCATGTGCTGAACTGTTCCAGCCAGTGCTGCTCCATGTTCCCACTCACACTGCCTTCCTTGGAGCTCACCTTGCAATTTTGGCAGGGCTTTAAAAAGCTGTGATTTATGGAAGATTTCAAAGACCTCCAGAAGTTTCACTGAGACTGTGGGAGAAGATTTTTAGTTCCCAATGTCCCCATGTAGGTTTCCGAAAGCATTTGAAGGCTTTCATCATTCTCTTTCAGAAATGTGAGAAAGAGTGCTGTAGAGAAGATTTGAGAGCACAATCCATGTGCCTGAGGAGAGGTGCTGAGGAGCACCAAATCTATTTGTCATTAAAAGCAGCAGGGACCATCATGACTGCTGTGACACCCCTCCAGAAGCCATTCCAGCACTGAATGGTTTTCATGACCTGGAGTGCTGTTTTTGTAACGGGACCACAGCCTCACATTGGTGGGACTGAGATACAGACTGTACAAGCAGCAGACACCGCAGAATTCCAGTGCCTCTCCAAGAAGCAGAAACCCACAAACCACCAGGATAAAAGTCCATAGATCAAAAAAGCATTGCAAGAGAAAGAGAAAGCATAGTGAAATGAGGAAACCTGCAGAACACAGGACAGATGTAAAACTACAATGGGAGATGTGCTGCTACCTTTGACAGAGTTCCAAAACAGAATTCCCAAAAGCCACTGAGGCTGCTTGTGGAAGCAATTACATGTTTGTTTTCTTCCCCCTATTCCCTTTCAGACAGATTACACTCCCACTGAGCAGCAGCCTGGAGTCCAAAGGCAGGGCAGGTTCCTGCTCAGCTATGCAAACCATGCAGGATTTAAGAGCTGGGATCTTTATCTGAGGTGACAGAAGAAGGAACTCCTCACATAAGGAACCCTGTCATCAGTCACAGTAACTGAGCAATTGTGTGTGCCCCCAGCCTCTGTGCAACACCTGCAGAACCCAGTGAGCATTGACTCAGCACAGTGAACAACCCACTTACAGCCAGCAATGCAAGCTGTTAACCAAACCCGTGCTGTTAGCAGGCCATGTCCTGTGCATCCTCCCCAGCCTCTATCTAAAAACATCACGGGACTGGGAAAGGCAAACATGGAAAAATACTGTCTTCCACTTGTACAAAATTTCTTATGTATTATAGGAATAGTGTACAAAAGAACTTAGGAAAGAGTGTCCTGTTCATCTACTGACAGACTAAGTCCTCCTTTGATGAAGCTTTACAGCTTTAATGTTGGATAGGTCCAGGGTTATACTTTTGATTTTTCTGCACACACATGCTCATAAACAGACACACCCCCACCTCCACCCCACTTTGGGTACACTTCCATTCACTTGGAAGAGGAGTTGGACAGGCAACAGCTTTAGGATCACTGCCGTAAGTAAAGGATGTTATGCTCAACAGTGAATTCACAGACTCTTCTCCAGAAGTTTCTTTATTAAATACAAACAGGGCTGCAGGCTGACCACAACACCAAAACAAGTCACTGTAGTTGTTTACAAACAGCTAGAGATGTAGGACAAGAGAGATGACATAAATGCCTCTGCTTTGTATTCCATTCTCCTCTCCATACTGCTGGGTATGAGAGGGATGCCAAGTCAGCAGTGGAGATAGGGGACAGCCCTGTGGTACTGTGCAACATGGGCAGGCATGACTGCTAGGGTATCAGCCCTGAGCCCTTCCCTTCTTGAACTGTATGAATGCAGGATAACTCTCAGGTATTCTGGAAAATAAACACAGAAACAAACAACTCCCACCCCAAAATCCACAAAACAAAATCCAAAGGGACTACATCATTTTCCTGCCTTCCTTCCTAAACAGAACGGTCTCTAAGAGATGAGTCAGTTTATTCCCTCCTTGTACATAAATTAAAAGTCCCTGTTCATGTAGGTCTTCTCTGTGTTCCTGGACCTGAAATTTGCAAGTCTTTCCACCACTGTGGATCTATTCCACCTGCCCCATGGCTATTCTGGGTTGTCCACACTGCTGTAGTGGTTACTGAAATGAAAAACAACACAATTGAAACGGTTAACAATGGCAGTCCACGGAGCCCTTCAGAACCAAGGGATTTGATGCAAGTAACATTTCTGCTCGGTTGTGAACGCTGGGTGCTATTTCTTGCAAGATACTTTCCCTTCAAAATGGGACTATTAGAGACAGGAGAATCCAAGGAACACCAAAGAGCACAGAACATGTGTGTGTTAGAGAGAGGGGGAAGGAAATAGAGGATTAATGGGATACTGGAGCCATGATAAATAGAGCTCGGAAGCAGGAATTAATCTGACTAACAAAAGCTCTTATCCAGAGTTCTAAAATAAGCATCAGCTGCAGAGGACACAAGCAATAGAAAGCAAAGCAGCTTGTGGACAGCAGGGAGAGAGAAATGCATGCTAATACCTGCAACAAATTTTGGCAAGCACGAAGACAGCAAGTGGTTCATGACTGGTGGGGTGACAGCGCAGTAACAGATGAATGCAAAAAGAGGTGAATTGCTTAGAGTTTTTATACTTTTATACTGCATACTCTGGGAGAAAATAAAGACCAAATTCAATTAAGGTATCTCCCCACAAACAATCTAACTGCATTTTATTTTTCAACAAGCATATTCCACTATTACTGCTCAGTTTGTTAGCACTCTGTCAGGTATGTTTTTCATGCACCACATGTCAAAATAAAATTATATTCTTAAGAGCTATTTATGTGCTGCAGGGGGAATGACTACAATTAAAATTGTGGGACTGGCCATCATGCACAGAAAGACTTTTGTGATAAATTTTACCACAATTTTTATCATTGCTTCGGTATTATTTTGAATTTCCTTACATATCAACTTCTACTTAAAACTGTTTTGATTTGTAACCATACAATCTCCTCGCTGGTTTGCTCTGCTTGCCAAGCAAAGTGATTCTGTCCTAAGTAAGGACAGAAAACCATGTTGTTGTGAGAGCAAGGTGAAATGAGGGCCATGCCAAGCCTGGAAAGTAATCCTGGAAAGAGGAGACGCCAAGCAAGCCAAGGAGAGGAAACTGGCAGCTGTCACTTGCCCTAGTGAGTCCAAGAAGGAAGAGAAGATGGAGTGGCCATGCAAGGAAGAAGTAGGCACCATCCTCCCATCAAATTTGTCCAGTCATATACGCACAGTTGTATTTATGCAAATCCAAAAGGCAGTCCCCCAGCCCCGTAGCCTGCCAAATCAGACCCCGGCTGCAGGCAACTGCATAAAAAGCTGCATACCTGCTGTCCCTTTCATTCCTCTCCTCCCAACCACTGCAGTCCCTGTGAAGAAGTCCCAGTAACGTGTCTGCTATGTCTCAGCCTGACTCCTCATTCTGCTGGCTCACCCCGTTCTTGGAGCCGGTGTTTTCTCCGATTATCCTCGTCAGGGCATTTCTCCGATTATCCTCGTCAGGGCATTTCTGGGCCCTCCAGACACACAGCAGGCTAGGTAGACAGAGAAGTCCCAACGATTTCGTGGTGTTCATCATAAGACAGACAAGATTTTCCATCCCAAGGTGAAGACATCACCATTGACAAGTTTCTGGTCTCTCTCAGTCCCCTTATTTTCTTGTGGTCCTACTTGCTGCTCTCGATGGCTCCTGCTGAACAGTTGCTCTGTAGCAACGTACTGCATGTAAAGGAGATGAACAGGTCCCAGAACTCCACTCCATGGCATACCTAATGCTATAACCTCCTGCCCCCTGGTAGTGTGTTTGTCAAACAGCTTCTTCCAAAACCAGGACTGGAGATATAATCATTTGTATTGCAGATAAAAAAGCAATGTTCACTGTGAAAACAGTGCACCACTGAATTTTGTGATATGTAGAGTTTTGTATATGATAGTACAAGCTTCTGAAGAACACAGCCCTTATGAAGTGAAGTGCAGAAAAGTACCCAGCTAAACACCATGGAAACTCTATCTGCACCATTAGAGCTGCCGTAGTGCTTGGTTTCCATACTCAAGAGATCCCGACTCCGGCCCAGGGAAGACAGCTTAAGTGCATACATGACATAAACCTGAGCTCAATAACAGCAGTAATACCTGGGCACTCCAAGAAGCAGAAGTGTGTAGACACAAGGCATGTTACTGGCATCACAGGACAAAATACTGGACATATCAAATTTCTCTAAGAACAACAACTCCTAAGTCATTAATGTACTATCAGACAAATTACACCTATACTCTGCCCACAGTGGAACCCAGCAACCAGAAGCAGGAATCGGAGAGCACAAGGCAATGCAGGTGCCACAAGCCACACTCCTTGGGAACCTCGCTCTGGCCAACAAGGACAGCTCAGTTGGCTCTGCCAAGCTGCCCAGCCAGTGGGGCTGCAAGTCCCAGACAGAGACAGCTCTTCCCAGTGCACTCACCGAGTGTGCAAGGTGTCAGCTCCAGCCCAGTGTTTCCCCTTGCACAGAGAGCAGCATGCACAGATGCCTGATGCGTACCTGTGCACAGAGGCAGCACACATACACACAGACATGCAAGCCAGCAGCACCAGCAATGAGGCAGTGTTAGGGCTGCAGCACTCAGCTCTGTCTTGCACTCCTGACAGCTACTGCAGCCAAAAAAACACAGGGCCCTCTCAGCAGCCTTGCTCTCACAGACCTACAGAAATGGAAACTTGTTTTCCTAATTACAGCCCAAATTCCAAGCATGTTTCCAGCCACAAACCTGATAATGAACAAGGGCGTAATTTCAGGCCCCTCAAATTCCCTCAGCTGCCAAACAAAAGCTATACATGTGCGGTTTCCCCTCTGCAGCCAAACCTCCATCTCTGTCTCCCAGCTCCACTGGTGCCTGGCTGTAGCCTGCCCACAAGAAGTGCTGATGCACAGCATCTTCAGCCCTTTCAGTGTCAAACAAATGCTAAGGCCTTGGCAATGATGGAGAAACAGAGATCCATCTTACCACCTCAGCTCAAGAATGATCCGGCAGACAGCAGTTATCTGTCCTGTAAATTACTTGGCCACCACCCATTCCTTGACAGGAAAGAGCAAATGGCTTTATTTCATCGTCTGGTAGAAACTGAGGTACAGTGAGCTTAACTAACATGCCCAAGGCCAGTCAGCTGAGTCTGTGGTAGGATGAAGATTGAAACCCAGGACTTGCTGGCTTTTAGCCAGCATGCTCCAACCACCTTGCCTAGAACTTCCTTTGCTATGCAAGAGAGGCCAGAGCCCCAAGCCACATTTTCTAGTGCTCTAACTTGTACTTTTGACAGTGTGAATGCAAAGCCCAGCTACAGGCCCTGCATATACACACCTACGTTCACAGCATTAGCTGTTTGTTCAAGCCTATCCCTGCCCTGCTATGGCAGGACACAGCTGGCTTCCCTGATGCACAGAGCTCAGTTTCTCTTCTTTTATGCCCTAAGACAAAAGATGAGTAACCACCATTCCCCACAAGCTGTCCCTTCCCATCACTCCCATCATTCTACTCCTCCCCACCTCTCTCCACAACCCAGCCAGAGCAAGGGCCCCACAATGCTGCATAACCTCATACTCACAGTGAACTTTGTTAGGAGTGGTCTGTTTCCGACGGGACATGTTTCCCTGACCTGGGAGCACAGAGTGTTCCTCCCCTCTGCAGAGGGCTCATCTGAGAAGAGAAGAGTCTGTCACACACTTCACTGAAACCCTCCAAGTCCCTGGCCAAGCTCTGGTGGCTGTCCCACAGTGTTTCCCCACCCCTCTGCCTATGGGGCTCATTCTGCAATCACCACAGCCGGATTCCAGGCCAGCATCCAACACAATCCACAAGCATGTCACAAAGCATTGTGCATAGGCAGTCCTACCCAGTTCTCAGATAAAGATCCTGACCCCCTCAAAAAATGAGTGTCCTCTTCAAAAATTACTGCAACCTCAGTCCAAACACCCTTTTCTCTCCTGCCTATTCCTGCAGTCTAATAATCATCCTTGTCATTGAACTAACAGAGGAAGGTGGCACTTCCAACAGTCCTCTCAGAGAGACAGACAAAAGGAGGAGCTGAACCCATTTCCCACAAGACACATAGACATAGAGATCCCGTCAGCCTCTTCAGAGGGACAAACACACGGATTTCATCAGCTTCTCGCTGACAGAGAGACATGGACATCCCATCAGCTTTCTAAGACAGACGGACAAAAGGATCCTGTCAGCCTCGCACTGCCAGACAGACATAGGGATCCTATCAGCCTTCTCAGATAGATGGACACGAAGATCTCGGCAACCTCCCCAGACAGCGGAATCCAGCCGACAGCACCAGCACACGGGAGACGGCAGGAAGGACCTGGCCCGCAAGCGGTCGGACATACAGACAAAGGGATGCGGCTCCTCCGGCATCAGGACGGACGCGGGAACCCTGCCCAGGCCCCCGACGTCCAGACCGGTCAGCCCTGACAGACAGAGCGGCTCTGGCAGCGGAGGTCGCGCCGCGGGGCCCGTTTCACCCCTCGCGGGAGGCAACCCCAGCCCGGCCCGGCTTACCCGGTCCCGCCGCAGGCGCCGGGAGCCGCAGACAGACAAAGGGCAGCGGACAGACGGACGGGCAAGATGGCGGAGGGCAACGCCGGGCTACGCGACGCGAGCGCGGGCACGGGGGCCAGGGCAGGCACCGGGAGGGCACGGCTCGTCCGCAGACCCCAGGCGCCAGCTTTTCGTTACCTGAAGCGTCTCACCTGTCTGCCATGGATCCAGCCCAGCGCGTGACTCCCGACCGCCCGAGGGAGCTCATCCGTGCCTGCGAGGGGGCTGGCTGGCCCCGGCCGCCCCCGCCGGCAGCTCACCGGGAGCTCTCGTGCCACCCCGGCTCACCAGAATCTCGCGTACCCTGCAAGGCCCAAATGCACGGGTTTAGTATTAACTTAGACCCACCGCGCGCGTTATGAGCTCGCGCACCTGCTGAGGAGAACCGCCCCACCCTGGGGCTCGGGGCCGCCTCCCCTCGCGGGCCACCGAGCGCCGCCGCGGGATCAGCAGGCCCGCTCGGAACGCGCGCTAGCTCCGCTTACCCGGGGGCTGCGGCACCGGGCCCAGGCCCAGGCTGGACTTCGGTCTGATTCTCCTTCGCGATGGCGCCAGCGCCGTGCGGCCCTCAGAGAGCCGAGGACCCCGCAGCCAGGTCACAGCACCCGGCGGAACGCCGCGTTGCCGGAACCGCCGCGCCGGGGGCGGGCACCGGTGGGCGCCTATCAGGCGTGGTACCGGTGGCACACACGCAGGATCCCTCCGCCGGGCCAGGTAGTCCCTCTGCGCCGCTCTCCCAGATCGTCCCCCTCTCTCCCCGGCCGCCGTTGCGCCAGGGCCGCATTTGCGGAACCGGGCCGGACAGCGCCCACCGCACCAGCTCGACTGTGCCCCGGACTGGGTGCGGGCAGTGCCGGAGACTGGGTACGGAGAGTGCCGGCTATGAGGATCACTCCGCACGCCATGAAGTCTTGCGGCCGCCGTGCGCCATTTTGGGTGACAGACCTGGGGAGCGGCGGCTGGTGAGTTGGGCCGTGGGACGGGTGAGCGGGGCCGTGGGGAGCGCTCGGCGTCCGAGAAGGTGACCGGGAGCCTTGCCTCCGGGTCTCCCGCAGCCCTGGGACTCGCCCCTGGGACTTGCTCTGCTCGTGCTGCAGGATGTTCTCTCGGTACCACCTAGTTGGGGAGGGAGAAGGATTTCTCCTTTCAGCCCTCAGGTGCAGCTGCGCCGGTGGAGCTCGTGCAGGGCCTCCTGCGCACTGTCCGAACTGTCTCTGGGCACTAGGCCAGAAGCGGCGAGACTCGCCAAGCGGCTGGTGTGGCTGGCGGCCGTCCCGGCAGCCGGATCAGGTCATGGCTCGCTCCGCTCTGGGCGGTGGAGCCGCCGGCAGAGAGGGGGGGGGGGAGGTGAGATCCAAACCGACGTCTTTCTATGTGCTATCTTTTAAGGAAGCTTTTCCTTGGTGAACAGTTTTTGGCAAACAGAATGCTATAATTAAATACTCTTAGAATTTGCTTTCTGTAGGGTTAATAAGTTGAACTGGTTCCTGGGAGACTTAAGCATGTTTTCAGTAGGCAGGAAGAGTGTGGGGAATATGAAACGGCAACTTTTTCCTTCTGATGACGAGATGTTTACAACCTTCGTTTCTAACTAAGTCCTCTAATTAATTATATAGTTGGTTTATGACTTGTATTTCGATAGGACAGAGGTGGCTCTTCAGTTGACTTTTCCGTTTTTAAAAAAAAGTCCAGTAAGTTTCCTTGAAGTTCTAAGGCCAGTCCTATTTGTCTTGGTGAGGTGCAGGGTTATGAAGTGGGAAAGGTAATAATAAGTGCTCGAAGTTCAGTCACTTATAAATAACTAGATTCAGGATTGGCAGACCAGGGCTTGTTTGTGTGAGGAATTTCTTGGCCTTCCCCCCCCCAGTAAAACAGTGTCTGATGTGCTGACTGACAGTTCTTGGTTCCAGTGACTATCCCTCTTTTCCACAGAAAGTCTTTATCATGTTGGGCTCTGGGTTCAAGGCGGAGCGCTTGCGAGTCAACCTGCGCCTTGTCATCAATCGCCTCAAACTGCTGGAGAAAAAAAAGAGTGAGTATTAAGGGGACAGGTGGGACCCAGGATGCTTTTGGGGCTCAGGAGACTTGAGAAGGTATTTCTGAAGTCGGGGTACTTTTGTGGGCCAAGTATGGAGTGACTTTTTGCTTTTCCTTGCTGGACCCAGGCCTTACAACCTGCCCTGCTGCACAAGGAGCTGGAAGAGCAGGCTGGCCACAGTGTGGCCTCTGTCCACCTTCCTGGCAGCTGTTGCAGTGCGATTTGTGGGGTGGTAACTAACAGCTAACATTTGTGGGCTATGTGTGCTAACAGCACAGTGGAGAACTCCCTGGGTGCTGTGGGAGATCCTCCCCACCTGCCCTGTGCCCTGCGTTGACACAGGGAGGTTGTAGGTGCAGGAGTGTTTCCAGCAGCCTAAGGTCCACTTTCCTTTTTCCCATGAGTTACCTGTGCTCGGACCTGGACATGAGGCCTCTGCCAAGCTGTGCCCAAGTGTCTCATGCTGCAGAGGTTAGATAGGGGAGGGAAGCTGGTGGTGGCTTTATGTGTGATGGGGACTTGTGGGTGGTCTGGAGGCAGCAGCCCAGGCCAGCACAGTGACCAGGCTCGGGATGTGTGCTGCAGCTGAGTTGGCCCAGAAGGCAAGGAAGGAGATTGCAGATTACCTGGCAGCTGGAAAAGATGAGCGTGCCAGGATTCGTGTGGAGCACATCATCCGTGAAGATTACCTTGTGGAGGCCATGGAGATCCTGGAGCTGTACTGTGATCTGCTGCTCGCCCGCTTTGGCTTGATCCAGTCCATGAAGTAAGCTCTGGCTGAGAGGGTCGTGGGCTCAGGAAGGGGCACTGCTGGGGGCAGGTCTGGGGTACAGAAGGGCGCCCATGTTTGTCTCTCCAGAGACCTTTTCTTCCCCATGTATGGGAGACTGTGGAGCCCAGTCCATAGGATGGGAACTTAAAGGCTAAGCAGATTGAGGGCAGCAAAGGCTGGGTGCATGGGGTGGAGAGAGAATTGTTTTCTCTGGTTGTAGGGAGCTGGATTCTGGCCTGGCAGAGGCAGTATCGACACTGATTTGGGCTGCACCACGCCTCCAGTCAGAAGTGGCAGAGTTGAAGATTGTGAGTAGGGTTGCTTGAGGGAGGCTGCACATGCAGGGTGGGGGTGATGCTGCCAGATGCTGATGGAAGCCCTTGTCTGGGACTTTATATCACTAAAACAGAGGATTTTATGGGCTCTGCAGATGGAAACCAGATGTCCTTGGAGCATCTGGGGTGGCTGCAGCTGCTGAACTGGGGTGCTCAGTGAGAAAAATGAAGGAGGGAGCTGAGTGGATATGTGGTTTGAGGTGGGAAAAAGCAGGGGTGTGCATGTTCTAGAGTTTCTCTCCTGCTGCAGGTTGCTGATCAATTGTGTGCTAAGTACAGCAAAGAGTATGGAAAGCTGTGCCGGACAAACCAGATCGGGACAGTCAATGACAGGGTAAGGAACTGGTAGAACAGGCAGAGCAGCCACGCCTGCCGAGGCTTCCTGCCCCTTGGGCCCGTGGCTAGTGGCTGATGCTTGCAGTCACTCTGGAGCACAGCAGGTGCTGTGCAGCCAGGGCCTACCTGCATTGGAGCATGGTGCTGAGGCCCCAGGCAGGGAGGCCCTGCTCTGCTGGTTGTGGATGAGGAGGGTAGAGCAAATAGAGTCCTGGCCTATGGCTGCCTGCAGCATGTTGTACTGGGTGGAGGGGCCTCCCCAGGGCTGCCTGCTGCTCCCTGGCTGGGATGGCACTGGTACAGAGCTGTTGGGTGCTGCATTGCCCTGGCCCTACTAAGTCTCTCCACCCTTGTGTTCCAGCTGATGCACAAGCTGAGCGTGGAAGCACCACCCAAGATCCTGGTGGAGAGATACCTCATTGAGATTGCAAAAAATTACAATGTGCCCTATGAGCCTGACTCAGTGGTGATGGTGAGTGAGCCCCAGGATGTGGCACTGCAGTGAACTGGGTAGTCCTTGTGCTTTGGTGTCTTCTGGACAGCCCTAGCATAGCATGATCCTTCTTCCTTCATGCACTCCTGTGGCATGTGGCAGTAGTTACATATGCTACAGCCTGGTTCCCCTTCTGTTTCCTGTTAATACCACTGTATAGCTGCTCTCTGTTCTGCTCCTGTTGTGTATTCCCATCTTGTCCATTGACAAATGCTGCATCTAATGTGTACAGAGGGCAGTGATCATAAGAGATGTGTTGATGAGCAGAATTCTTCCACCCTTTCCAGGCTGAAGCCCCAGCAGGCGGAGAGGCAGATCTCATTGATGTGGGCTTCACGGATGATGTGAAGAAGGGTGGCCATGGAGCGGGTGGAGGTGGTGGATTCACAGCCCCAATGATAGGTCATGATGGGTTAGTACCCATGCCCGTGATGATGCCTATGCCCATGCCAACAACAAATCCACCCTTCTCCTATCCACCTCCTAAGGGACCGGTAAGTTCCTGGGCTTTGTGTGTTTCCTTTTTCTGTGAAAGACTCCTGTTGTGCTTAGCCGTGTGCCTGCTGACTGTACCTGATAGCTCAGTGTGTCAGAAGGCCATCTTCTCGGTGTGAGACTGCATGGGATGGAGGCTGCTGGCAGTGCAGCAAGCTTACTGTTGCGTCTTGACTGTGGAGATGCCTACCCCTCTTCTCCAGCCAGCCCTCTTTGCCTTCAGGGAACAGAGGAGTCCAGACTTAACTCCTGAGGCAGTCTTCTGACTGCCAGGCTTTTGTCCAGGAGTTGGAGCTGCACTTTGAAGTTGGTAGGCTGGTAGTGTGCCAGGATTCAGTCAAGGAAATCAGGTGAGTGTTGTGGGGTGGGAATAGCACAGAAAAATTCGGAAGAGCCCTGCCTTCAGACCTACAAGGGGAGAAGACTGAGCCAATGGCTCTTGCAGATGATTTGTTGTAAGGGTGGAAGGTGGGAGCTGAAAAGAAGTCCTCTGTTCTCTGAATTAAGTAATTTACAGTATATCTGTGTAGGCTGGAGAGCAGAATAGTGGGATGGCTTTGAGTCTTAATATGGTGCCAGTAGTGCTGAGGTACTTTTTGTGGAAAATCTGGGCCAAGTATCATCAGCTGGCAGTTGGCCCAGGCATAAACATGCTGAGGGCTTGTGCCAGGTCTAGGTCTTTGAGGTGCTATTGTGTGACAAATGAGGGCAACTCAAAGCCTTGTGTGAGCCAGAAACCTCTTTCCTATTCTGCAGTTCTGCACACAGAGCCAGAAATGGCAGAGTATTTCCTTTATTGGCCTGGTACTTCTTGTGCCTTGAAAGATGAAATGTTTACCTGTGCTGGTTCTTTAGAATAACCCACAGTCCAGTTAGCTGGACTGCTAGTTAGTCTGCCTGCTCCAGGTGACTGCATCTGTCTTAATACTTGAGAATCTCTTCCTTGTAAGCATAAACTCTTACCCACTTGAATACTTGCCTGCATTTATCTAAGACTCTGCTTCCTGTGACTCCCATGGCAGCTGTAGGTGTGTGGTGTCTCAGATGAGTAGTCTGCTGCATGACTATCTCTCTGTACAGGAGAACTTCAGTGGCCTGCCAGTGGGGACCTACCAGCCTTTCACTAACATCCACCCACCACCAATTCCGGCAAACCCACCCACATACGAGTCCGTAAGTGCCTGAGATGAATGGCCATTGCAGTCAGCAGAAGGATCCTCAGAGTGCAGTGGTAGCCACAGAGAAGGGAGATGTTTGTAAAGGGTACTGCTGTTAACATTTCGAGCTTTTGGGGTGGTGCTGGCATTGCTTGCTACTGTAGTGAATCACAGTGCGCATGATGGAAGGATGACTTGTGGAGAGAAGTTCCTCATTCAACTCTGTGCTTTGGCTGCAAAGGAAAGACAAGCTTTCTCTTGCTGCATTGTTAAAGTGGTGTTAAACAGTTAATAAGCAGAATCCACAAGTTCTGGTTTTTGCGGTGTGAAGGGTTTATCACCTTGAGTTTGTTTAATTATGGCGTTTGAGCTAATTAACAGCCTGGATGACAATTTTGGCTGACCCAGATGCTGTATGCTTAAAGACTCTTCCTTTCACAGACTTTCCTCTGTCCTTAGGGACAACAAAGCAGAGGCCAGAGACTTCCCTTTCTATGCTTGTCTCTGGTTTTGTTGCTGCAGTTTGTCATCATGCCTGACAACTGCTTTTGGTGACATGCTGTTTGTTTTTGCATTATCCTGAGTAGGGAGGAGCACAGTTGAGCATTGTGGGTGCTGACACTTTTGTGTTCTCACAGGTGCAGCAGTGCAGGTGAACTAGGAATGGATGTTGAGGGCTGCAGCATGCAGGGAATAAGTTTTACTGGCAGAGCTGTGTGCCATGAGCCTTTTTCCCAGACCAAGACCTGAGATGGGTCATTTCATACCCTGCTGCTAGTCACAAGGGCCTGTCAGTGGTTTATGAATAAAGGCAGCAAGGAGCTATGATGGCATGGATGAAGGGGCTGGTGTTTTCCCACTGGTGGCCTTGATAAATGTTTAACATCTGATAGTGGATATGCTCGATTGATCCAGTTCCAGAATATGGTCAGTGAAGCTACTTTAGTTGACAAGGAGGGAGAAAAAAGCTGAAGAGCTGCCTCTGTTTCTTGGGAAGAGAGGCAGGTTGTTGCAAAGCCATGGCTGCCTGCTAGGAGTGGGGAGGAGTGTGCACTGATCTGCCAGAGTTGTGCCTCTGAGATCTGCCTGTGTGCTGGTGTGACTGTGCCTGGTGGGACAGAGCTGTAGTAACTGAGAGTCTTTTTCAGATTGATGAGCCTAACACTGACAAGGATGCTGCTGCACTAGTGCCTGGTGAGTATGTTGAGGTTTGGAAAACCTTAGGTATTAGGGGCTGTTGAGAAAAACCCACTGGCAGTACTGCCTGTTGCTGGAATGACTGTCCTTTGTGGGTCTCCGTTCGGCTCGGCGAGCGTGTGCTGATGGTGAGGTGCAGTGATACTTCTCTTATAAACAGGGCCTGAACCCAAGCCAGAAGCTTCTCCTAAACCAAGAGCTGGAGTTCCTAATACCTTTGATAACTTTGTACTGCCTGAATTGCCGTCTGTGCCAGACACACTGCCAACAGCGTCTGCTGGCGCCAACTCTTCTGCCTCAGAAGACATTGACTTCGATGACCTTTCACGGAGATTTGAGGAGCTGAAGAAGAAAACATAAAACTTCCTGGGATGCAGGAAGGAGGGGAAGGAGCTGTGACACCTCTCTGAAACAGACTCCCTTTGAAATTGGTTTTCTGTATTAACCTCCAATGAACGTGCTCTTCTTTTCGAGCTCTCTTCCTGCTGTACTTACACCAAGTGCTGCTGCTTTCCTGATCTTTGCTGCTCCAGGAGATGAACTGTGGGGAATGTTGTGAGAGTGAGGCAAGGAAGAACCCCTGTCAGTGTGGGTAGCTGTATGGGGAAGCTGTGCATGATGTTCTGGGCACTGTTCCTGGCTGCCTCCATGATGGCTCCATGCCTGCCAGCAGAGGCTTTTTCTTGGGGAGCCCTCACTGGCCTTCATGGTGGTCTCGGTGGAGTCTGTTTGCACTTTGCAGAAGGGTAACAATGTCTGCCTGGTCCTATTGGGTATGCAACTAGCCCCACAGAGGGCAGAGCTGGACATGCTCTGCTGCTGCCTCGGGGTTTTGATGCGGCAGCTTTCTTCCCGGCTGCTGAGCGCCTGTGGCCCATCGAGGTCTGGGGGTGAGGCACGGAGGGTGGTCTGATGGGATATGCAGCAGCACCTTGTTTACCCTACCCGAGTCGCGGGCAAGGCATCCCGGGACTGTAACGTACCTGTTGGTGACACTCTGGAGCTCTGCCGTGGCTGCCCGCGGCCGTGCCCCGTTCCCGTGCCCCGTTCCCGTGCCCCGTTCCCGTGCCCCGTTCCCGTGCCCCGTTCCCGACCCCATCCGCTCCCCGGGGCTCGCGCCGCTGCACCTCCTTCAATAAAGCGCGGGCCGGGCCTCTCGTCGCCACCTCTGCTGCGCCGCTATTGGCTGGAAGGGTACGCTCTCCACCAATCACGGGGGGGGGTCTCCGGAAGTGTCCTCACGTGTGGGGCTGAGCATGATGGCGGCGCCGCTGCGCGTGAGCGGCCCGGGGGACCCGGGGACGTCGTGGGGGGCCGCTGATGGGACCCTGGGGACAGCTGGCCTTGGCCGGTTGCGGCTGGAGCGGGCAGTGCCGGGGCGGGACGGGAAGGGACGGGTGGTGTGGGATCGGGGCCGGCGTGCTGGGTGGGGAGGAAAGGGGATGGGACGGGACGAGTGTGGTTGCCGGTGGGGGATCGTTGCTGGTGCGCTGCTGACGACCTGGCACAGGGACGGCTGCTGGCGCTGGGAGGCTGCGGGCTGCTTCTGGGATCGGCGCTGGCGGCAGGCGACGAGCGGCTTTACGCGGCGGCGGTGATGCCCGCGCTCCGGGCGCTGCCTCCCGAGGCCGCCCATGGCCTGGCTTTACGCGCCGCCGCCCTCGGGCTGCTGCCCTCCACCCGTCCCGACGGCCCCGCCCTGGTGCGTCTCGAGGGCGGAGGAGGAGGGGGGAACCGCGGCGGAGCGCGGGGACCAGGGCGGGGAGGACGGAAGGGCGGTCAGAACAGGGGTAGGGGGTGGGTCGCAGAGCCCGGCGTGGTGCGCAGGCGGCTGGGTCCCGTCGCAGTCCGTGGCGGGCGACGAGGGACCCTCGGGCAGCCACCCCATAAGGACACCCCAAAGGGCAGGGGAGGCAGGGAGGGTGGGCTGGAGTGAGGCCTTGGCAATGGTTCCTGGAGTCTGTGGGCTCTGACCCAGCCCCAGCCCCGCAGGAAGTGCGAGTCCTCGGGCAGCGATTCCGCAACCCATTGGGCCTGGCTGCTGGCTTCGACAAGCAGTGTGAGGCTGTGGACGGGCTGTACAAGATGGGCTTTGGCTTTGTGGAAGTGGGGACTGTCACGCCCAAGCCCCAGGAAGGGAACCCCAAGCCCAGGGTCTTCCGGCTGGCAGAGGACGAGGCGGTCATCAACAGGTGGGATCTGAGGACAGCTGCTCTGCAATGTCCCACAGTCTGCCCACCGTGAGGGAGGGTGAATATTTGGGTGGCCCCACGTCTTTGGAGCTGTGCTGGCTTTTGGTTGGATGTGCTGAGCATAGCTGCAGAGATCACATGTCTGCTTTGTGTTTCTCACATGTCCTGTTCAGGGCTTGCAGACATAACCCAGCCTTGAACCCCCTCTGTCCTGGTGCAGGTATGGATTCAACAGCCACGGCCATGTCGCGGTGGAGCGCAGGCTGCGAGCCCGCCAGGAGACACAGATCAGGCTCACTGGTGGTGAGACAAGCTTGTAAGCCTTTGCTCTTGGGGTCTGCAGGGTAGGTTTGGGCATCTCCCAGGTACGCGTAGGCCAGGATTGGTGGGTAACGCCAGTATCCAGGCACAGGAGCACCTTGGCTGGAGCAAGGAACACTTGGACAGCAAGACTCTCTTGGGGCTGTAGTCTCACCCCTGGCATTGTGACTAGGCACATTTCTCCTGTTGTTTTCTCTGCGATCAAGCTCCACTTGCTGCTTTGGGAAGGATGTACCTGGTAACATAGCCAAAGCCAAGAGAACCCCAGCTGAGCAGATCCTGAGGGCAACCTCTGCCAGGCTGAAGGCTGTGATGCTGGGAGGTGCTGACTGGGGTTGCTGTGGCCATGCTGCTGTGCTTGCAGGACAGTCCCAGGCCCATCCTCATGAAATACATGGGCTATATATCCTCAACTTCAGCTGGTCCTGGGACCTCCTTTTTTGGGTGCTCTGCCATTGAGTGGTGGTTGGTCCTGCTGCCCTGGTTCAACTGTGTCTGGGTTCCAGCTGGGATGCCTCTTGGAGTCAACCTGGGCAAGAACAAGAGCTCTACTGATGCTGCAGCTGACTATGTGGCTGGGGTCCGGACACTGGGCCCTTTGGCTGACTACCTTGTTGTGAACGTGTCCAGCCCAAACACCCCAGGGCTTCGGGACCTGCAGGGCAAGGCTGAGCTGCGGGACCTGCTAAGCAAGGTAGGTGCCTCCCCCCAGCCAGCCCAAAGCACAGCTAGAGCACTGGATGCAGCCCATCTCCTGGCAGTATCTGCACTGCTGCAGCCAGTGGATTTGCTCAAGCACAGGGAGGAATGGGGGTGGCTTTCCCGCATGGTGGGCAGGGCCACTGAGATGTCCCTGTTAGCTGCTGTTGTGGGGTGTACTAGGGCACTGTATCCCAGCAAAGGGCTCAGGAGCAGTGAGGCGTTGCCCTCTACTTGCTCCTGCAAGAGGCAGCGAGCCGTCCACCCCACAACTTAAGGCATCACCGGGGTCCTGTGCCAGCTGTGTGCTCCAGACCCTGTGCCAAGGGTGCCTTTCCTATTTTTGGTGCCATGTAGAGGAGCAGAGCCTGTCCCTGTACTGCCTGTGGTAGTGGGTGTCCATAGCTCCTAGTTGGGGCAGGAGGCCTCTCCCTGCCATGCACTGCCATGTGCACCGACAGGTGCTGATGGAGAGGGACCTGCTGCCCTGCAAGCGTAAGCCAGCCGTGCTGGTGAAGATTGCCCCTGACCTCACTGCACAGGACAAGCAGGACATCGCCAGCGTTGTCTGTGAGGTGAGGAAGTAGGAAGGGGAGGCAGGAGGCATGGTGGTCCTGGCAAGTCACCTCTTGGAAGGACACATATGCCTGCAGCTCTCTGGCTGCTGTAGGGATGGTGTCCTGGGTTGGTCAGAGACTGTGAGGGCCCATGTGTGTCACCCAGGCATTGGGTCATGCAGGCAGTGAGGGGCAGCTTTGTCCCAGGCACGCTTTGCGTTATGTGCTGGGTGGTCCTGACCTGGCAGGAGGGGAAGGGAAGGTTGGGCTACTTGTGGAAGCTGTGTCCTCACATTACTGCTCCTGCAGCTAGGTGTGGATGGGCTGATAGTGAGCAACACTACCGTGAGCCGGCCCAGCAGCCTCCGGAGCAGGCAGCGCATGGAGCCTGGGGGCCTCAGTGGGAAGCCTCTGCGGGAGCTCTCCACGCAGACCATCAGGGAGATGTATGCTCTCACTCAAGGTGATGGCAGAACAGGGCTTGGGGGTGCATCCCAGCATTGCCTGTGCCATCCTGACCCTGCGCCCTGCCCACAGGCCGGGTGCCCATTATCGGCGTGGGTGGGGTGAGCAGTGGGCAGGATGCCCTGGAGAAGATCCGTGCCGGAGCCTCACTTGTGCAGCTGTACACAGCACTTGTGTACCACGGGCCACCAGTGGTGGGGGCAGTGAAGCGGGAACTGGAGGAGCTGCTGAGGTGAGTGGAGGCCAGGCATGTCCCCGGAGAGGCCCTGGTCCTAGGACAGCTCAGGACAGCCGTGTGCTGTGCCCAAGCAGTGCCAGCCCAGTCCTAACACACACTGTCCCTGGTTAGGGAGCAGGGCTTCAAGAACGTCATGGAGGCAGTTGGAGCAGATCACCGCTGCTGACATACTGCAGAATGAAAGTCTAGCTGGGAGGAGCCATGGCAGAGCAGGGATGGGTGTGGCAATTCCAGTGCTGGGCAGACTGGGACTGAGATGAAGTCCTGGTTCCAGTCCCTGGGAAGGGTCTGATGGGTGAAGCAGGGGCTGCACTGGTGGGGAGCAGGGGACAGGGCCTTTATGACAGTGCTGCTTTTTCAGGGCTGTGTTTTGGCTTCCCTGTGGACAGCAGAACTGAGTGTCAATAAACATTTGGCTCACCTGGTCCTGTGTGCTGCTCTGGGGACACCCCATGGGCTGGAGGGATGCAGCTTAGCTCTCCTCAGCTGAGCAGAATCAGCTCTCCATCTTGCTCTCACTTTTCCTGGTGGGAGAAGCCACCAGGGTAGCTGAGCTCTGGAATGGACTGACAAGTGCATCAGGCCTCCCCTGGCAGAGACTTCTGCCTGAGGCCAGACCCTTGGATGGGAGGGAAGGCTGTGATGGTGCGGGGTGCCAGTACACAGCTGTTTTGGAGATGGCTGCAGTCATGCCCTGTCAGTTGTGGAAGGGGCCTGATCAAAGGCGCTTCTGTCTGTTGGTTTTGTCTCTGGGATCTCTGGTGCTGACTTTTCCTTCACCCTGAACTCACTGCAGTCATCTCGGGCTTTTCCTGAGCAACAGCTCACCCTGCACAAAGCATTCCCTCAGCAGCCTCTCGCAATCTGCCCTGCAGAGCAAGATTGCGCAACAGCACTTCACCAAAATTGTTTACAACTGCTGGGATACTCTTGGCACACTGGCTTCCTGTCAGGGCTTGGCAGCTTCCTGGGAGCTTCTGCCAGACTGGTGCTAAGCAAGGTGGGGCTTTTTGTGCTCTTCCTGCTGGGAATTGTGCTGGCTGCAGGCACCAGGGTCATCTCCATCTCCAGGAGATCTGGAGCCCATGGGCTGTGCCAGGGCGAAGGAGGTGGTAATAAAAGAGGTGAGGAGGAAGCTCCAAGCAGGAATGACCTGCAGGAGGAGGCTGTTATGAGCATGGGGTGAGCAACACCATTACATCTCTGGATGCCCACAGTGCTGTGTCTATCCTTGCCTGCCTGAAGATCTGGCCCTACAGAGGACCAGTGTTGGGCCTGGAAGCACCCGGCTCCAAACACTGAGCGGAGCCTTTGCCGTGCAGCATCCCAATGACGACACCTGCTACCAGCTGGAATCATCAGCTACAACAGGACCTGCACAGCTGCAGAGAATGGCATGCACGTGGAGCGTGTCCTGGCCAGGGTGAAGGAGATAGGGGCAGCTGACTGAGGAAAGACCGTGAGGGAATAAGACTGTTGTGCACCAGGCCGCAAGCTCTGTGCGTGTTTCCCTCTCCGTGCAGGTCCCCTGTGCCCGGCGCTGCACGGGCCTCTCTGCGGGGCGTTGGCGTCTGCCTGCCCTCGCTCCGGCGGCGGCTGCAGGGCTCCGCCGGGCCTTGGCCGGAGGGTCCGGGCCTGCAGGGGCTCGGAGATCTTCTCGCTCCTGCGCGGTGTGGGGTGTGCGTGGGACTGTCCCCGCTGCTGTCCCGCTGTCCCTCCCGTTGTCCCTCCCGTTGTCCCTCTTTCCCGCTGT